>JAXFYN010000407.1:87195-130402 GCA_036172215.1 Camellia granthamiana | reverse complement strand
ATGAGGCAAGTATTGACAAATAGATGCAACAGTTTTAAACAAGAATGCAAAGCAACAACTACATTTCATGCAGTTAGGAATGCGGAGAATTATTCAATTCTCGTCGCGTCTCACACGGAGAAGATACGATACCTGCGCGGTTCGTCTGGTCGCACTAGCCTCAAATGAACCGTACATACAATATCGTGCCTGCAAAAGAGAGAAATTCAACAAGAACAATATGCTAACAACATATATTCAATGTGATTCCTGTGGTTCCGAAAGTTTGACACACGCAGTGTCAGCGAGTGACTGCATAAAGCAGTGTGATACAGGTAAGGTGCGCCAGATAGCGCGATGCAACGCACTAACAAGTGCAGGTGAGATGTGCAAGATAGCACGATAAAATGCATGCACAATGCAAGTAAAGTGCACAAAATAGTGCGATGCGCAAAACAGCGCGAGTGAAATGTAATGCACTAACAAGTGCAGGTGGGACGCGCAAGATAGTGCGAATGATACAGTGCACAACATAGTGCGATGCGCTAAACGGCGCGATTGATTTGAAATGCACAAGATAGTGCGATGTGATATGCAAAGCACAGGACAATGCGATTGAGGTGCACAAAATAGCGCGATGAATGCAATGCACAAGACAGTGCGATGGAGGTGCGCAAAATAGCGCGAATGGTGAACTGCACAAAATAGTGCGATTGTGGTGCGCAAAATAGCGCGAATGATACAGTGCACAACATAGTGCGATGCGCTAAACAGCGCGATTGATTTGAAATGCACAAGATAGTGCGATGTGATATGCAAAGCACAGGACAATGCGATTGAGGTGCACAAAATAGCGCGATGAATGCAATGCACAAGACAGTGCGATGGAGGTGCGCAAAATAGCGCGAATGGTGAACTGCACAAAATAGTGCGATTGTGGTGCGCAAAATAGCGCGAATGTAAAAACTACACAAAACAGTGCGATTGAGGTGCGCAAAATAGCGCGAATGATAAAACTACACAAAACAGTGCGATTGAGGTGCGCAAAATAGCGCGATTGTAAAACTGCACAAAATAGTGCGATTGAGATGCGCAAGATAGCGCGAATGTAAAACTGCACAAAACAGTGCGATTGAGGTGCGCAAAATAGCGCGATTGTAAAAACTGCACAAAACAGTGCGATTGAGGTGCGCAAAATAGCGCGATTGTAAAAACTGCACAAATCAGTGCGATTGTTTGAAATGCACTAAACAGCGCGATACGCTAAACAGCGCGAGTGATTTGAAATGCACAAAACAGTGCGATACGCTAAACAGCGCGAGTGATTTGAAATGCACAAGATAGTGCGAGTGAGATAAAATGCACAAGAAAGTGCGATAAAATGCATTTTCTATGCAAGTATGGAGGCATTTTCTATGCAAAAGATACGGGCATTTTCTATGCAAGTATGGAAGCATTTTCTATGCAAAAGATACGGGCATTTTCTATGCAAGTATGGAGGCATTTTCTATGCAACATTGAAAGCAAGCATATTCTATGCAAGAATCATAACGATGCGCGGCACGCTTGCAACAACAGTGTATATGAAAGCTGGCATTCTATGCAATAGAGGAGCATCAGATATGTACTCTGGTGCCTCTGATTTACCTCTTAGAGGACTTCACAACATACTCAGCTCAAAAAGGGCACACCCTGTTCAAATTGGCGAGAGATAACATCTGCATGTAAAACCCTCGGGTGTTACTTGGACTGTCATTCTGACTTGAAGTAGGCTTACACTTGAGGTAGAGGCGCACTCACACTTTGGTAGTATTAACAAGGCCTGAAGAGGTACATCCGGAATACAATCACGGAACTTGCTGAAGGTGAGGCTCACTCAGATGCTTCGATTTTCCTTCTTTTCTTTTGCCTTGTAGTCCGGAACCTAAAAAGCTTCAGATAGGTCCTTGTTCTACTGTTCACACTCATCGGGGGTGGACCCTGCGGCTTTTTGAAAGAACCAATCCTGTTTTGCACAAATGTGGAGAACGGCACGGCACTCGGAACACAAAACGATTTTTCTTTTGAAAACGAGAAAAGGATTCTCAACCGGGTATTGAGCCTACAACTGACCACAGCCAAACGACTCAACAAGGAAATAAAAGGCACACAACCTAGACACATCGAGTAACACTCGAAACGACCCAAAACAAAATCGAGATAAAACAAAAAGACACGACACTCAGACGTGTACAGGGAGCCTGTTTTACCGGGTATTGTTTCCCACCTTTTCTTATTTGTGATTCTCACATCACTCGGCCCTCAGGCTCTATTTTTCTGAAAAAGCCCTTTTCTCACTTTTTCTCTCATCGCACATCTCTCTATTCTTCAATCTCTCATTTTTCAATCCCTCCCCTGGGTGGTTGATGGGTAAACAGGAAGTTGCGGGCTCTTGCCCCTAGCATGCTGCTAGATTCTCTTTCTTCCGCTCACAGCTAGTGAATTCCTCCCATAGAAGGGTTGCGCTACAACTGGGTGTGTAGCAAATCTGCCGCTGACATCGGTTGACGATGCTCTGCTGGGGAGTTTGGACATGATCAGATCCGTCTAGATGAGGGAGTGGAATATCCTGATCCATTCCAGTTCGTGCTTCGCACTTGGCTTGATACCTCGCTGCTTGGAGGATGGGAGAGCTTTTAGCCCTTTTGCGGTTAGCTTTAGTGGTGCCCTTTTCCGGCAGGTATGATGCCCTTCTTGGCAAGTAGAGTGCCCTTTCTGGCAAATGCATTGACAACAGAGAAAAGACAGGAAGCCTGACTCAACTGTGCCCCTAGTTCATTATTTTGACCATTTTTTGTTTTTGCTTTCTACTAAAACAATTTTGACCAACATGAGAGTTAGATTAACATGCGTGTTCAATTTTTGATTTCAAATCATGCAAGTTAGGCTATGAGCACTGAAAATTTCCCTTTTGGGGTCCAAGAAATGGTCCAGTTTTTGGAAAAGATGGAACAAGTTTCGAGAAAATTAGTCAACCTCAGTGAAAATTCTCAAAAACTATTTTTGCAAACGACCACTGCTCAACGAGCACGGAACCTACCCTTGAGATGCACAACCTCGGATCCAAAGCAATGGAAAATTGCCCCTTGTCTGAAGGACACTGCATGGCAACGGAAAGTTGCCCCTTGTTTGAACGGCACCGCGGCGCATTGAATGGCAACGGAAAGTTGCCCCTTGTTTGAATGGCACCACAGCGCATTGTAGTCAGTCCTCGGAGCGATGATTACAAACGAACTCTCGGATACAGAGAAGGCAAAGATGATCAAAACCATTACATGGACACGATTGATTTGGAAGTGTTTGGGGCTGGACTTCAGAATGAAGTTGCCTACGTATCCCAAAAATGGGAATCAAGCCTTACGTAGTTCAGGGTTAAGGTACACTCGGGTATTTAACCTCTCCTTTTTATGCTCTAACTTTTGCCAAGGCGCCTGTTGCAGGTTTTCGACCTTGCGAGCTTTGTTTTTCTTTTCTTTTCAATTCTTTTCATTTCTTCTTTTTTTTCTTTTCTTTTCTTTTTTGCATTTTTTGTATATTTTTTCTTGTTCTTTTTTTTCTTTTCTTGCTCTAACTTTTGCCTGGGCCGCCCTTCCGGGTTTTCGGCCCAGCGAGCCTCTCAAAGGGTAAAAGTGTAACTTTGTCCATGTCGAATGGTTTGAGGTCCCGAAGTCATCTGTATCCAGGAGAGTGGCTGTTGTATCGATTTGCAGAAGGATCCATCTTCGGCTCTTCGAGTACATCGGACATTTTTGCCCCTAGTTTGAGGGGTATTTCTGATTTGGCTTTGCGAGCTTCTTTTGATGACATCTGATCCTCTTGATCTGACTTTGGTGCCTCTTGTTCGAGGGCTGCTTCAAATCTGGCCACACATGCCTCACATCATGATTGTCCTTTGAATGTTCTTAATCCAAGTTCAAGGTTTAAAAGCAAAGGGGTTGAGTCTCGAGGCCGAGAGCGATCATAAGCTGCACAATCTCAAGAGCGATTCTACACATGTCTTCGCAGGACCGCGCAAAACAATTTTTGAAAGTTTTTAAGAAAGCGACAAATCGCTTGCGCTGAAAACAGTGTAGGACCAATCTAGATCAAAGCTAGGGTCCTTCTCAGTACTCACACTAACAAGCATGATTTCATTCATTAAGGACTTAGCACGCCTCTCTTTCTCTCAATTTGATCAAAGTTTTGCAAATCCCGAGGAATTCCTCCCTCTTTGTTTTCACCGCAGTGTTCAAAAAGGTTTTGAAAAACTTAGGTCAATACAATGACTTCAAGGCACAAGAAAGCAGGTGGCATGCACTGCCATTTCATTCAAATCCCAGCACAACTAGCACACGGTAGAAGCAAATGCGAGAGCGTGGAAATCACTGCTGTTTCATTCAAAATCTGTTGGCATAACTGGCTCCCTGGCAGAAACAGACTCAAAACAAAACGAAAGGACAAAAGCGAAACAAAATGGTGACGCTCGAGGTAACACCCCCGGAATCACCCGACTTCTATACAACAGGATTGACTCGATACAACAAGATAGACCCAAAACAAAAAGACTGACTCAAAACGAAAGGACAGACTCAAAACAAAACTGACCCAATACCCAAGTCAGAAAACACAAAAACTGGCATTCGCAAATGCTCAAAACAGTGCATGCCATCCACCACAGCTAGAGTAATCTGAGTGCCGCCCGCAGGTGGTTCATCCCCCCAATCACATCACATTATCCCTTAAGTTCACCGATCCAGTGCCGATAGACTTTGCAGAGCTTGGCGAGAGGACAACCCCATTGTCAAACAGATCCTGTACTTCATGGCGAAGACGGAAGCAGTTGTCGGTAGTATGGCCAGTTTGCTGATGGTAAGCGCAGTACTGGGTAGCATCATGCGTAGCCGGAAGAGGGTTCGGGAGAGGCCGAGGCTCAAGGGGTTTGAGATGGCCTTGTCCAACAAGGATTTGGAAAGCTTTGGACAAAGGCATGTGGAGGGCATGGAAGACCCTCTGACCTCGGGGTTGGTACTTCTGGGTTTGTGGATTTTTGCTGGACGCACCAGCAAAGGGATTGGCAGGTGCTGGCCTGGTTTGCTGATCTCTTCCAAGCACGGGATTAGAGCTGAAAGGAACATTCTTGGTACAACGGCCCTTCTCCCGGCTTGCCTCTTGATTCAAACTGCTCCCAGCTTGAGTGGCAAAAGTGTCGTCCACAGTTTTTGCAACAACTGCGAGCACTTGTTCTTTGTTCAGTCCCTCGGCTTTCAAAGCCTCAACAGCCAACAGAAGATGTTCATGGGGATCCCTGTCCGCCCCTACCTTGTTCTTTCCACTCGCCCCCACTTTGCCAAGGGATTGGCCTTCTCCCAATGCAGCCCGTCCCAAGACTGGGGAGCCTTTTGACATGAAATTCCCAGCATGTGGTGTGGTCGATGATGGAGCCAAAACTCTAAAGGCTAAATCCGCCACTGTTCTCTGAAGATCTTCAATCATCCTCATCAGCTCGGAAGTAGTGGGTTCATGGGTTTGAGATGATTGGGGTTCAGGTGCACCCATCATGCATAGGTCCATGCTTTCTGGGATAAACACCTCAGGCTTGGGTAGATGGGCCGGGGTGATGTATATGCTGGGGTCATAGGCGGATGGCAGTGTATGGATGAGATTGAGGTAGGTGGGAAATGTTTGGTCATTGGGGTCTGAAGGTGGAGCTATCGTCCGGTTGTCGATGAGATTTTAGACCTCATGACGAAGGCGGGTAGCAACGGTCGGTGCCATGACCGCGCTGCTGATGGTACATACAGTACTTGGCGGGGTTATGTCTGGCTGGGAGTGGGTTGGGAAGAGGTTGAGGATCGAGGGGTTTGAGATGCCCTCTTTCCATCAAGACTTTTAGTGCGCTAGTCAGGCTCATATAGAGTGGGGTGAAAGTTCTGCCCTGGGCTTGGGCTGGGTCGGCTGTTTGCAGGCTTGGGTTGGCGAAAGGGTTGGCTGTGGCGACTGTATTGATTTCAGTGGGTTCGGGAATAGTGCTACTTCCGGCATTGGTACTCCTTGAAATCACCCTCCTTGTCGGTTCACCTGTTCTGGGAATGATCCCGCTGTTGAACGCATTCTCGACCTGAACCCCCAGTTCATGCAGACTTTTGAAAGTGAATAATGGAGCGACTATCAATTTTTGCAACATATCATGCTCGAGGTTCCGCACCATCATCTGCACTTGATCCCTCTCAGAAGGGCGGCAATCTGTCATCTGTGCTGCCTTTGCTCTCCACCTCGCAACAAATTTCACAAAAGGCTCTTTTGGGTTTTGGCGGGTTGCTTCAAGCTCTTGGATAGTCATTTCAACTTGGGTATTGTAGGAATACTGATCGACAAAGGCCTCAGCCAATTCTTCCCAGTTTTGCTTCACTTTGTCCTCCAACTTAGCGTACCAAGTGGCTGCTACACCGGACAGAGTTCTTCCATACAGAGAGAGTTTCTGTGGCTTAGTCAGACCCATCGGCTTCAGGACATCCAAGAAAAGTCAGATATGTACCATTGGATCCCCAGACCCGTCGAAACGGTCAATATGTGGCATTTTGAATCTGTCTGGGAGCCGGACGGCAGACTCGGTGTGCCCATCCTCAATGTCGGGAATGGAATTAAGGCCCTGTGCCTTTCTGAATTGCTTCTCAAGGTTCGCAATTTTCACTGCGGTCAGATCAAGGTCATTAGCATCAAGGGGATAACGCCTCTCATTAGGCTGCACCAGGGGTTCGAAAACTTGGGCTTGAGCCAGCCCTTCTCGAGGACCTGAACACTGCAAATCTTCAACTGGCGGAAGTGGGTCAAAGTTCGGCTGGGGTCCCAAAGCTGGATGTAAGGTAGATGCCCCAGATGGGCTCTGCGTGTCAATACTGGTCTCAGTTTGCATGGCAGTTCCCTGATTCAACGCTGCTATCACGGCCACAAATTCTTCCGAACCCTGTGCCATCACGGGCTGCTGATTCTGAACAAAGGTGATGTGACTGGTGACTGACGGATCAGATGAGTCAGTGAGCCCTGTATGGCCTTTCTTTGCCTTGCCTCAGCGAAAGAACACCGGTTTCCCTTGAATTGAATCTCTGACCTAACAAAGTCTACCTGCACTAGTCCAATGTACCCGGGGGATATTGGAGCCTTCTGAAGCTATGGTTCCAGGACTACCTAGCAAAAGAGAAAATGGACAGCATCTCAGCCTGATTTTACCTGAACAGATACGAGCATAGTTGAATGAGTGTGCCCTCTACTGAATTCTGTCCAAAATTCTGCCTCAAATCTGATACCCTCGGGTAAACTGAATCCCGAAATACTGAACTGGTGCCCGCAGGCCTGATGCCCAAACTCATAGACTGATATATGCATTCCCTGTAGAGACGCACTCTAACAAGCACATAACAGATAAGTGAGAGCCAAAACACCCCTATGTTGGGGTAGGGTTTCCCTGTCCTATTTTGTCAGGAGCTAGGGTTTCACTATGCACGCAGCGGCTTCAAACAACCTATAAACGGGTAAGCAACCTGTCCTAGTTTGGAATGGTCACTATGGATCCGAATATGCACTAGGTCGAATGGTCAAAAAAGGGTGCCCCGGTAAAACCGGGGTTTGTGTTCCCATGCTGGCAGAGCCCGTAACCGGTCAGCCTTATGGACATGCCTTGACAAGACAAGCCTCCGGCAAACCGCTCAGGAATAGCAGATGGCAAACACGGTGTCCTAGGCGCACCAATGCAAATGCAATGCAAAGAAACACACAAGTGTAGTCAAAACCAGATATCATGAGTTCGAGTCAAGTTTTCTAAATCCCCAGCAGAGTCGCCAGAAATTGTAACAAGCCCGCGAGGGACCTCGCTACAGTTCGGACTCGATTTTGTTGCGGTTCTAAATCTGAACCAAAGAGTCCAACTCTGGCAAATCGTTTTGAAGAAAAACAGATTTTTTTGAAAGAAGTGCCAAACATGGACTGCTTTGCCAGATACAGAGTCGCCACCTAAATATTTTAAAATGGGAAATTTAGGAAACCCTGACTCGGTGCCAAAAGGCCACGTGTCCGTCATCACCAAAGTTGCCTCGGCTCGGGAACTTGGGTACGATTGGGGAAGGTCACATCGTGAGCACCCCCGCTCGCCCGGTCAAAGACCGGCCTCTACTAACCATGATATCTGTTTTTGAAAACATTGTATGCTCTAATCCCGGTTATTAGCCTAGGTTACTATGTGATGCTCGCAGCAAACAAGTATAGACTGGGCCGTCTGAATTGGAACAAAACATTTCATGTTTATTTGTTTGAAAATGGTGTGATGGTGCTACCCACAGGTAGGCTAAAATGCGGATTTGCCACCCTCAGGTGGGCTTAGAAAATAGTGATGTTGCCACTATCTAATGGGCTTAAAACAAACAGTCAATGCATTGTCCCAATTCAAATAACTCAACCTCCACCCACAGGCATTCAAGGCAGTTATATCACTTAAGCATATAGCCTCATGGCAAGCATGCTGTTCATGGCAACACTCACACGCATGCAAGGATGCTAAAGCATAAAACTCACCGAGTACTCCAAGCCAAAACAAAAAAACTGATTAGAAATTCATGCATGATCCTAGATGCACAGAATTGCCTAATGCAACACATGCAAAGATGCAAACTATAGCAGGCTCGGCTATTCTAAATATGGCATATGAGATGCAACAGCTATCAAGTACTCAACTTGGAATTGAAATACAGATGCAGTTTGTATGATGCGCCGAGCCCGGTGCGTGCAAAACAGATGAATGATGCAAACATGCTGTCATGCTGTATGCTAATTGAAATATGCCCTATATCTAACCATTGTAAGCGGATAAATAAAAGGGAGAAAGAAATGGGGGTTGGAAGACATACATCACACTCACACACCCTTATTACAGTTGCGCCCTCGCGCAGAGGGTCCGAATAAATAATACAGTCCGAATAAAAGAATATTACAGTCCGAAATATACAGTCTGAAATAATATACAAATTCCTAATTAATTGACAAATTAAACAAGAAAACTGTAAAATGGCGTGCAAGCCAGGGACTGCCTCGCTGTTGATGAATGATGTATGCTGGGCTGCTTCGGCGCGGAAATCCACTGGGATGCCCCAATTAGCCTATGTTTGCACTGTGTCTCGAAATGCGTGCCAGACTCTGGAAATTTGCTGATTCTTCATTTTGCTGCAACAGAGAGCAGGAAAAGGGCATAGCAATGTATTTCACAAATATATGCATGCCTCGATCCTCGTGCCACCAATCATGCACATCGATGCATGATGGCCGAGGAGCCGAATTGCACAACTCAATATAGGATGAATGCATATGAATGCGACAACAAAACCTAACTCCATCATGGGTAATCCGGAGTGTCGGTGACTTGGGAATTGAGACCCGTTCCGTTACTCGGAGTACAAAACGCGCCTCGTTTCCCGTGCAATATGCATGAAATGCAACTAATATACAACCTAGCATGCGCAATGCTATGAAAATGAGATGTCTCGAAATGCGTGCCCACAGGCACGCAAACCGAGAAATGCGGAATGACATGCGAAATGCAATGATGGGCTTATACCAACATGAGGGAGCCTCAGCCACACTCACATAGGATGCCAGAATGATAAAAATGAGGTGCCTCGAAATGCGTGCCCGTGGGCACGCATACCGAGAAACACGGAATGACATGCGAAATGCAATGATGGGCTTATACCAACATGAGGGAGCCTCAGCCACACTCACATAGGATGCCGGCGGATAAAAATGAAATGCCTCGAAATGCGTGCCCGCGGACACGCAAACCGAGGAATGCATAAAATGGCATACGGAATGCAATGATGGGCTTACGCCAACATGAGAGGGCCTCAGCCACACTCACATAAGCTGCCGAGAGACGAAAGTGAAGTGCCTCGAAATGCGTGCACACGGGCACGCAAACCGAGGCATGGCCCTAAGGCGCAAAAATGACATGCGGAATGCGAATTGGGCTTACGCTAACATGAGAGGGCCTCAGCCGCACTCACATAAGCTGCCGAGAGACGAAAGTGAGCTGCCTCGAAATGCGTGCACACGGGCACGCAAACCGAGGCATGGCCCGAAGGCGCAAAAATGACATGCAAATGAGATGTGGCATATGGAACATTGACAATGCAAATTTCAGCAGCTAAAATGATGCACAAATAGCCCCCGAATTATGACAAAATTACACCCGATACCCGAAATGCAATGCAAAGCACCCGAAATGGCTTACAGCCCTACTAAACATGCACAATATGGACATGACATGTAAAACAGTAGCAAGGCAGCCCCTAAACTAGCATTTTTTTAGTACAAAGTATGGCCAAAAAATGATCACAAGTATGGCAAAAATAGCATGCAAAAATGGGGGAAAAGAGGAGAATTACAAAGCAAGTGGTATATACAATGCTCAAACTGAAAAACACAGTTCTACAAAATTAAAGAGGGGTCAAAAATATGCACATTTACAAGAGATGATATCCCCCAATTCAGTATGTAGATAGGCTAAACATAGCATGCAAAATAATGAGCCAACAAAGGCTATAACATGAGGTACCAAAAGAATGCACCAATCAACCTTGGACCCTTAACAAAACATGAATAATGGGCCAAAATAAGACACTTTATAAGCCTGATGAAGGCTGAAAACAGAAGTTAAGCAAGCCTAACAAAGCATGCAAAATAGGGGTAGAACATGAATTCAAAGCAAGTGGTATGCAGAGCATAAAAACCAGGTTGAGCCCTTCTTCAATGTTGAAGAGGGGCTCAAAATAAGCACAATATTAGTTCATGAGATGCTCAAAATCAGATCAAAAATAGGCCAAATAAATCATGCAATTTTACGGAAAATATGGAGGATTACAAAGAAAGTGCATGATAGAGAGGCCAAACATGATGGAGCCCTTCTTCAATGTTGAAGAGGGGCTCAAAATAGGCCCACTCACAGTTTATATCAGGCTCGAAATCAGATCACTCATAAGCCAAATAAATCATGCAATATAATGGCATAAAGAGTGATATTGAAAGAGGTGTGTCATGGGGCTCTCAAACAAGGTTGAGCCCTTCTTCAATGTTGAAGAGGGGCTCAAAATGAGCCTAAAATCAGTAGGGGTCGGAGCCCAAAACCTCAAGAAAATAGGGTAGAAAAATGATACAAAAAAGTGCTAGAAAAGAGGGAAAAGGGACTCACCCTTGAAGACCACTTCTTTTGTTGCTTCTTGGACCAAATTTGTTGCTTCTTAGCCTCTGAAAAACCTTCCTAGCTGCTGGAAATGGAATGGTGATGGTGGTGCTAGGTGTTGATGAACAAATGGTGCCAAGACTTGGATGTTTGAAGCTTTTTGGAAGAGAGGAATGGAGGAGATGTATATGCAAGGCTCAAAGGATTTTTCTAACCCTTAAACCAGCTGGTGGCCCCTGGTTTTTATGGCCAAGAAAGGGGTCAAAAAGGAGGGCAAAAGGGAGTGGAAAATACACCCAAGTATTCCCTCTAAATATCTTTTCAAATCTAGATATTTTGATCTAAAGATCTTTTCACAAATCTAGATATTTTGAGGGCAACTAATGCATAGCTGGAATACACTCAAAGAGAGGAATAGGGCCGGCCAACTCATAGGGGCAAAATCGTCATTTCACAAAAGGGGTGGCTGGCCAGCTAGATAAAAAAACAAAAAAACTGCCGAGAAGACCACTGGTTGGTGGGTGCTAGGGAAGTCCAAAAATGTCCATTCAAGTGTCCAAATTGAAGCCCCGGAAGTTAGCTTTCCAATGCCGCAAACCTTGCATCAAAATTCCTTCTGTAGAAAAAGTTATGCCAGTTTCCGTAAAGCCGCGCAGATTCAGTCCAACCGGACTTCAACCAACCATATCTCCTCCCCCCGGATTTGGACTTAGGAGATTCTTGAGTGAAAAATGAAGCCCCGGAAGTAAGCTTTCCAATGGTGGTGGCCTCATATTTTAATTCCTCTTGTGCAAAGAGTTACGCTTGTTTCGGTAAAGCCGCGCAGACTTTTCTCCTTCCCGGATTCATGCTGAACCACTTTTGACCAAGCAGATAACTGGTTGCTGAGACAATTACTAGGATCCCACCCTCCAGTGATCTTCCTGGTGCTAAAACAGTGGTACCTGCCAAAATTGAACAAAAACTAATGCAAAACGAAAGCTCGGGGACCAAAACCGCGTGGTTCGGGGTCAGGCACCGAAAGTGGCGTTCGGCCACGAAGTGGGTATCTGAGGCCCCAGTGTTCCTTGGAATGATAAAACAGAGGTAGCCGCCGAAAATGAACAAAAACCGATGCAAAATGAAAGCTCGGGAGCCAAACCGCGAGGTTCGGGGTCCCGAAAATGGGCTGCAGGCACCGAAAATGGCGTTCAGCCACGAAGTGGGCATCTGAGGCCCCAGTGTTCCTCAGTATGACAAAATAGAGGTACCTTCCAAGAATGAATAAAAACCGATGCAAAATGAAAGCTCGGGGCCTAAACCGCGCAGTTCGGGGTCCCGAAAAAAAAGGGCTATGAGCACCGAAAAGTGGCGTTCGGCCACGAAGTGGGCATCTGAGGCCCCAGTGTTCCTCATAATGATAAAACAGAGGCACTTGCCAAAAACCGGAGAAATCGGAGATGGTTGGGTGGTCCCGAACCGAGGCACACGGCCTGACGGTCCCGAAAACCGGGAACCGGGCTCCGAAATGGGAAAAATGGCCTACGGCCACGAAAAGTAGCCCACGGCCACTGAGAGATAGTCTACGGGACCACTCCCTTCCCTCAGGAAAGAAAACAGAGAAAACCGAGTCTGGTTCGCAAACCGAGACAAGGCACAAAAGAGGGTTCGGGGGTCCGGAGGCAGGGCGCACGGCCGTGACTCTGAGACTTCTGAACGAGCACAGTATGCAACATCACCGAGCACTCAATCGGTGACGTCTGAGGCTTAAGGTCGGTCAAAAATGGGCTGTCTACACTTTGGTTCTACGTTCTTCTTTCTTCCTTCTTTCTTTTTTCCGTTGGTCTCTCACCAACTTGGGGTGCTAGCATATGATAGGGTGAGCTTGGTGGTGCCAACCTAGTTGGGATCATTCAACGCACTGTGATGCTTTTGCACTTCCCTTTCCTTTACTGATGCAATTTTCTTGTACCTTGTACTTGTTTTTCATCAATAAAGTTTCTTTTGCCGATAAAAAAAAAAAAAAAAATTGTTTTGTCACAATTCTGAATTAAAAAAAAAAAAAATGTAAAAAAAAAAAGAATGTCATCCCGATTATAATAACCATAAAACAAATAAATGTAACACAAAATGACACAAAAAGATCCTTGGAAGCTGCTACATAAGTACTTGCACAAATAACAATTTGGGTTGAAACTTGAAAGTTGCTTGGCCTGATATTTTACAAAGATTGAATCAAGAGTTTTTGGTTATATTGCAAATTAGTCATAAGAGTGATATAGTCAAATAAACTTTTCAATGACAAAGTGTTAAAAAAAAAAAAAAATAAGAAATGTAATTGCAAATTATACCATGGTCCTTGTACCTAGTCTTTTTTTGTCATTTTGTTAAGTTTCAATTGGCTTGATTTTGCTCCGTAATTTCAAATCATATATCAATTTAATCTAATTAATAATGGACATTAAAAAATTGAACTGACATAGCGTATGTGAACTACACATGACCACTACAAAGAGGTAATTTTGACAAGAAACCTTCAATGGGTTAAAGTCAATTTGAGTTTACTAACTCATTGAGTGGACACACTCTTATCTCTCACCCCTCCTTCCTTTCTTTTCTTTTGACTTCCTCTTTTCTCTCTTCTTCTACCCTTTCCTTTCTTTTGACCTCCCTCTTTTCTGTCTTTTTCTCGCCTTCCATTGTTTTCTCTTTTAGCCTTACACACACTGCAAAATCCGGTTTCTCATGTTATAACCCAACATACATATATACATATATTTTTTTTTTTTTGAAATTTCAATAGAACGAATTATATATATGTGAGAGGCATAGTGTTGTGGAAGAGAATTTGTAATTGATTTATGGTTGTTGACAAATTGTCGCCATTGAAGGGCCATGGAGATTTGTAGAGGACAGTGCATTGAAGGTTCAAATTTGATTTTTACATAGAGACAAAGAAGTGGAGGGTTGGTTTGGCAATGATGGGAGTGATTAACGGGTAAATGATCTCTGCATAATCAGGGTGTATATCACCATCACGAGGAGGGTGTAGTGTTTGTATATGATAATGAGGTCAAATGTTTACTAGTAGCCTTCTTTATTAATTGTGGACATTTAATAGGTTAATAAAAATATTTTTTCATTGCATGGTAGCAATTTTTTTTCGAAGAAGCCGTGCATAATGGCTTCTCAAAATGAACTTATTATCCGATAAAAAAAAAAAAACTACAAACTACATTTTGATGTAGTGAAGAGCACTTGCATATTTACGAGCACAAATCTTATGCCAAATGAATGTAGTGGGGTGGAAGATTTGGTAGTAATGGGGGAACGAGGCAAATGAGGTTTGGATATAGGTGGCTATAGGTGTTGGTGAGTTGTTGAAAGGAATAGTAGTTGAGGTGGATTTAAAATTTTGCCCATAACGATATGCGATATGCCTCTCACGTGTACAATTTTTTAAAAAAAATCTCTAACTAGGGTTAATGATTGGATTAAAATGACATAATATTGAAAATGAACAAGTAAAATCATGCTAGTTAAAACTATATGGACCAAATTGACGTAAATGGAAAAATACAAGGACTACCTATATAATTTGCTCAAAAATTACTGTAACAAACAACACATTTCATAAAGATTTCTTAATACCAATGTCACACCAATTACAAACTACTAGTACATATGACAAAGTGATATGCTCACAACCTCATGTCTTTCAGATCCTGTGACAATTATAGAACCCTAACAACAAAAATTGGTAGACATGTAATATAAGTGCATAAGCATTGTATAATTCCAAATTTATTAACTACATAAGTTGTAAGCATACAAAGCTTCTAAAATTTCTCAATAATGATCTTCATTAGGATATATCACACCATGCTAACTTAACTCAGTTCTCTAAAAATTGAAGAAATTTATCATGCACTAGTGATGCTACTTAATTTGTTGATTCACCTTTCACTATGTAAGTGTTAAGTCACCAATAATCTCAAAAGTTTATTTAGACAATTTAATATAGTAGCCATTTCAATAAAGAATAGAATAAAGAGAATAGATCGAGACATTATTAGGGCGCATGAGGATAGACTGCATAATGATATAGATAAATTATGCAAATGAGATTTGAGTTTATGACCCCCATGAACCAGAGCTCTAATACCATATTAAGTCACCAATTATCCAAAAAACTTTGTCTGGAAATTAGCCTAGCAATGTATATGATCAATCTAACATTAACTATGCTATGTGCATTTCAAGTTGGGTTATTGTTTGAAACTAAAGTTTCATGGAAGACATTAAAGCAACACATACAATTAGGATTGCTTGTGATTTTTTACAATAGCAAAGGTAGGAAGATCCTCATTCCTCTGTGCCAAAAGAAATCCATCCTTGTCTCTCTATTTTATTTGAAATAAGCATTTTTTTTAAAGATGTGCCAATTCAATACATGAGTTAATTAAAATGTCAAGTTGAGATACCATAAATAATTCTTCTAACGTCCTTACGATATACACTAAATATATGTAGGACTGCAAGACGAACTAAACTAGGTGAGTTTGAACATTGATAGGCTTGGTTTCAAACACACTCAAAATCAATTGTAAAATAAAGAGGTCAAACTTACTTACCTCCAATTTATTTATTTGTTTCTTAAGATGGGGTCTGTAGTAAAATGAGCATTCTAAGATTACAAGACACTAAATTACTCCGTTTTGAATAAAAGTGTGCTAAAGATTGGTCTTGACCAAAAAATTAAAATTAAAAAAAAAAATGAGCTTAAGCTTCATATTCTAGCTTATTAATTCTCTAGTAAAAAGTACTGACCCCTTATCAACTCAACTCCTCTCATAGACCTACATACAAGGTTTCTCAATAAATACAACATATTTGCAAATTTCAAGTCCAACTTTTTTTAAAGGGTTAATTACACTAATAGTCCCTATACTTTAGGACTTGTGTCACTTTGGTCTCTGACTTTTCAATTATGACACATTTGACCCTGAATTTTGAATCTTGTTCCAAATAACGACAATTGAAAATATTATTAGATTTTTTAAGGATAAAATAGTCAATTTGATAAAATATAAACTAATTTGACAAAAATAAATGTCAAAAAAATATTTTTAATGTTTTAAAAATTATTTTTATCTACCAATGATAAAATTATGTAAAATTAATAAAAATTACATAATTAATTTTTTAAAATTAATTTTACATAATCATCATCCAAACATATAATAAAAATTAATTTGGTAAAAAAAAATAAATGTCTAAAAAATTTATCAATTTTACATAATTTTATTTCTAGTAGGTAGAAATAATTTTTAAAAATTCAAAAATATTTGTTTGACATTTATTTTTGTCAAATTAGTTTATATTTTTATCAAATTGACAATTTTACCCTTGAAAAATCTAATTATATATTCAATTGTCCTTATTTGGAACAATATGCAAAATTCAGAGTCAAATGTGTCACAATTGAAAAATCAGGGACTAAAGTGACATAAGCCCCAAACTATAGGGACTATTTGTGTAATTTGCCCTTTTTTAAAACAGCCAAAAATAGATTTATTGATGATAATTAAGTAACAAATACAATGACATCAAACAATAAAGGACAAAAGGCAAGCTTGCACAAACAGCAAGGACCAAACAAAGTTGATGAGAAGCCATCTTAATGCCCAAAAACAAAAACAAAAAAGGCCAGATTAATGCCCAGAAATCTGAAAACCACCAAGACTCTGATTTCCCAAACAGAATTTGATATTCCTCAAATTAAATAAGAAGTCTTGAACAGTTAGATGATACTCCTTAAGGACAGGTAACATCCAAAGTGCAATTCTAATCTTGACCAGCTCGCACAACTCACGCAAATTAGGTGAATAAGCATTGAACACACAATCATTTCTATGTTTCCATAAGGACCATAGAACGAGTGGAATAGCTCTCCAAATCTCTCTCCCTAATGTGGAGCCTAGCACCATCCCACCAAAGAAGTAAGCCATCAATTGAACTTGGAAAAGCCCCTTGAAAGTCCCACCAACTCAACATAACAGACCACAATCTCGAAGCAAAAAGACCAAACAACAATAAATGGTTCACTGATTCATTCTCATACGTACAGAAAATACAAAGAGTTAATAAATTACTAGGTAGGACACCAATCCTTTGGAGAAAGACAGAAGTCTTGACTTTATTTTTCTAGGATAACCAATAAAAGGATTGGACTTTGGGAGGAAGATAATTAATCCACACAAGCTTACTGGTTAATAAAGTTGGACCAAAAGAGTCTTCAATACACTTGTAAGCAGAAGATACTGAAAACACACATGAGTCTGAAGCATCCCAAGATAGTCTATCAGATTGATCAATATTGATGGTAGGAGCAGCCACAAGAAAATTAGTGAGCCTGGAAACCTCCATAAACTCCCAATCATACAACCTTCTAAAGTTAAAGATCTAATTGTCTGATCCATCTTTTTTTTCTCATACATTGATCTCAATGATTCATCTTTGTCAACTAACAATCTAAAAAGACTAGGAAAATCATCTTTCACACACACATTCGAACACCATTTGTCTTTTCAAAATTTGACTCTAGATCCATCCCCAACCTCTATAAGATTCTTTTCCACACCCAAGAATGTCTATTGCTTGGACTAAATGATGGAATTCAGCTTCCCAAATATAAGTTGCATTTGCTACAAATGACCTTCCTCCACGAAGCCTCTTGTTCAAGCCTAAATCTCTACCACCACTTGACTAATAAGCAATCATTAACCACTCTCATTCTCCGGATGCCAAGCCCACCTTGCTCCACACTTTTTGTAATATCCTCCCTCTTCACCATATGGAGTTTTCTCTTCAGTTCAGACACACCCCAAAGAAATCTAGCCTGAAGTTTCTCAAACTCTCTGGCTACCCCTATTGGTATCTTAAAGAGAGATAAATAATACACAGGCAAAGAAGAAGTTACAGCTTTAATTAGAGTAAGTCTACCTGCAAATGATAGTAATCTTCTCTTCCACCCGGTTAACCTGCTTCTGACTTTGTCCAGAACTAGTTTCCAAGATGCTTTCCTATTTGGATTAGCTCCCAAGGATAGCCCCAAATACTAAATTGGCAAGTTCTTAATCTTACAATTTAACTTTTCTGCCAAGGAAGCAATGGCATCCTCATGCACACCCACTCCACACACTAGAATTTTGTGGTAATTAATTCTCAAACCTGAGATCAGTTCAAAGCATCTTAAGATCCTCTTTAAATTACATACTTCAGCCTCCTCTGCTTCACAAAAAAGTAGTGAACCATCTGCAAATTGAAAATGGGACAACAACACACCATTTGCTCCAATTTTTACCCCTTTAATAAGACCTAACTGTTGTGCTGTAGACAGAAGAATGCTAAAGCCTTCTGTTGCCAAATTAAACAAGAAATGGGATAAGGGATCTCCTTGCTTTAGGCCTCTTTGTGGACTAAACTCCTCAATTGGAGAGCCATTGACAAGCACTGATAAACTGGCAGATGATACACATTCTTCAATCTAGCTAGACTATTTTTCCCCAAAACCAAAATTCAAAAGCATAGATTTAAGGTAGACCCAGTTCACAGAGTCAAAAACCTTATCAAAATCAAGCTTAATTAGCACACCTTTCTTTTTAGCTTTCTTCTAACCATCTATCACCTCATTTCCAATTAGCACACCATTCAAAATAGTCCTTCCTCCTATAAATGCTGATTAAGATTCACCAATGATATGGGGCAAAACAGCTTTCAACCTACTAGCCAACACCTTAGCCAAAATTTTGTACACTGATCCAATAAGGCTAATGGGTCTATAATCTCCAAGACCCACTGGATTATCCTTTTTGGGAATGAGTAAAATTAAGGAACTATTTAATCTCTTCAACAATTTGCCATTCATATGAAATTCCTTGAAAAAGTTGCACACATCTCCCTTCATAATTTCCAGAATTTTTGAAAGCAGATCATATTAAATCCATCAGGACCTGGAGCCTTATTATCACAATCTCTAATTGCAGCTTTAATTTCTTCCTTTGAAAACTTTTCCTATAAACCCCCACAATAAGAGCTGCACTACACTAACTTAAATGACCTTCCTAGATTTGGTCTGGAAACCCATTCCTCAGAGAAAAGCTTGCTAAAATGCTCATATACCTCTTTCTTAATTTGATTAGGATCTTCAAACAGTACATCATCAATTGTGATGGAATTGATTTCATTTCAGCTCTGCCTACTCCTAACCATCACATGAAAAAATCTACTATTTTTATCACCTTTCATGTTCCAGTTGAGTCTTGACTTTTGCAACCATATCCATTCCATCATCCTACTTAGCTTCCAAACTTGTTCTCTTACTAATCTTCTTCTTAATATTTCATTATAAACCAGATCTCTAGATTCAACAACAAGATCTAATGTATGGAGTTCCTCCTCTACTGTCTTTAGTTTGAAAATTACATTCCCAAATACCTTCTTTCTCCATCTTTTTAAAGCAATCTTCAAAGTCTTCAATTTGATTTGGAGAATAAAGCCAACCCAGCCATGTACTACTGATTCCTTCTAAGTCTACTCTATAAAAGATAGAAAATTAGAGTGCAAGGCCCAAACATTTAGAAAACTGACAAGCTTAGGACCCCAATCTCTATCATCCTCCATCAACAATAGAGGATAGTGGTCAGAAATAAGCCTTGGCAAAACCCATAATTTTAAGTTAAACCCCTCTATCCATTTTGGATCTACTAAAGCTCTATCAATTCCGCTCCACTTCTCACATTTTGCTGAATTACACCGGGTAAACTTCCTCCCAAGTAATGGCACATCTTTCACTTCACACTTACCAATAAAGTTATTCAACTCCCTCATGCCCCTATCTCTTCTAGAGCAATCTTTTCTCTGGCTTGCGTTCTTAATTTCATTGAAATCTCCACATAGACACCAAGGATTATGGAAGTCCATCTTCAGTTTAATCAAACTATCCCATAATTTCTTCCTATCGCCAACTGCATTTGGAGTATAGATATTGAGAATAACACAATCAAGTGAGTTAAATAAAGTACTTGACAGTAGAACGAATCTTCTACTACTACAACAAGCTTGTAGTTGGAACACCTCAGGATCCCTAATGCATAGGAGACCTCCAGATAGACCTGTAGAGTCTTTAACTATGAAATCCATTTTGTCTCTAGCCCACATTGTTCTAACTTCTTTTTCTGATAGTGCAATTTTTTTGGTTTCTTGAAACAGGGCTAAATCTACATTTCTTTCCTTAAGAATTGTCCTTATCTTTCCTTTCTTCTGATGCAAGCCCACACCTCTAATGTTCCATGAGATTATCTTCATAACAACTTTTAAAACGCCTTTTGATCCCCAGAACAGAGACAACCTAAACAGCTGCTCCATTGCCCCTTTCAACTCTCTCTTTATCCTTTACCTCAAGTTCCATAATCTTGTTAAGAGCTTCAACCCCTTTCTTATAAAATTCACACCCAATAGTTTTCCCATCTGCAGAGTAGCTTGGGCTTCATTCAAGATTAACCTGCCTCTATCATCCTCATTCTCCATCGAAGCTGAAAGGGAAGCTTTAGCCATAGCTGCTCTAAAGACTGCTCTTTTTGTAGCTGTTTTGCTTGTTGATGGACCTTTGTGACCATATCTTCTTGCTAGGTCGAAATATCATTTTCCCTGAGGATGATTTCTAATTTTAACCTTTTTGGTCGCTTTCTTCTTTCATTTTTTCCTTTGAATGACAGAGTTACATCCCATATCCATCCCTTGCTCATGAGATAAACTAGAAACTGAATTAAGAGGCCCATTTACCTGTACACAATCATTTCCATTGGGCCCATTCTGATTTGCATGTAGTCTTCCCAATTCATTATTTATTTGGATAAGGCCCAATACCACCTCCAAATAAAGCCCAAGCCTAAGAGTACTTGATCCACTCAAACTCCTAACAAAATCAAATGTGTACACCTGATCATCAAATCTCTAACCCATTATCCTCATTTCATTTCCATTGTATGACTCTGTAACTACCGTGTCACTCTTCCAGTTTGAATCTTTGTTCATCTGTAAATCCTTATTCTCTCCATATGGCTTCTCACCCCTTGCCATCTCAGTGTTTTGGTCCACCTCAGTTTGAATCTTTGTCCATCTGTTCATCCCTTCACTGTTCTGCTTGCCATTGCCGTTTGAGCTAATGTGATCATCAACTAAAACTTGATGCTTCTTGCAAATACATGGTTCCTTGATTGTTTATGTTGGTCTGGTCTTCACTCACCCTCATAGGATATAATGTACCTTTGCAGTCCAAGTTTATGACCTTGTTAAGCAGTCCAAGTTTATGACCTTGTTAATCTATTTCATACAGTTGGTGAGGATCATAATCTTGCCACAAGAAAACGATTGCGGTTGGCACGTATCCTCTTCCAAGCAGATTACTTTTCCCCATACACTGCCAATTATATTGAAGTTTGTTATGTTCCATAGATTTAATGGAATACCATAGCAACTAAGCCACACTCTTCGTTCCTGTTCCAGAACCAACCCTAGTCTCCATTGGATTTGTCATCACCCTAATCCATGATTACCTCTCATGCATTTTAGAGTTAATTTCCTCCTTGGAGTTGAAAAATCTCATTATATCTTTACATCCTCATTTTCTAACCATAATGCCCTCTGTGCTTCTTTCTTCTAGTTCCTGTTTCATGTTAACGTCTGCATAATTAGCCTTGAGACGAACCACAATGCTCTTATACAACCACCCATTTCCTATTTCCTCTGCCTTTATTGTTAAGAGTCCACCTCCCACAATAGTAACTCCTTTTGTTGCCTTTGCATAGGACCTCCTATCAACAAAGACATTCTTTCTACTCATACCCTGTATATCTGGGACTGATGGTTTTGATTGATGAAAATGGCTAGGGCCCTTCTCCCCTATTCCTTTTCCAAACTGTGCAAGTTTTACATCAATTGCTTTGTCATCCACCCACAATCCATTGGCCTTTTGTACAACAACCTTGGCTACTACTAAACAATCAAATCTTACAAATCCAAACCTTGTATTAGTTACTCTTCTTTTTTTTTTTTGCAAAATAAAAACATCCTTGACCACTCTACACTTTATGAATAAGTTGAACAAGCTCCTCTAGGATCCAAAGATCTTGGCAAGTTATCCACAAATATGGTGAATAATCTAAAGCTCACATCCCTACTGCCTTGTCTAACTCTATGCCTCACCACTGGTATCCATCCACCTTGCTAAGTTCCTTGTCTCGCCATTCTCTAGCTGAAGTGGTGAAAGGGATGAGCGGGCTGAACAAAAAAAAAAAAAAAAAAAAAAAAGAGGGGAAAAATAAGTGATAGTGGCTGAGGCTAGGAGAGAGAGAGGAGGACAAGGATAGGGGATTCGAGTTTGGGTCACCAGCGAGGGAAAAAAGAGGAGAGGTGTTGTAGAGAGAATTGAACTGAAGTGATGAAGGAGGATAAGAGAGATGGAGATGGAGGGACTGTGGTTGAGGCTGGAAGAGAGGGAGAAGAACAGAAATAAGGGTTCGGGTTTGGATCTCCGGCGTAGCCTGAGACACGATTATAGAGATTCAATAGTGATAGAGATGCAACAGTCGGTGACAGATCTACGTTGATCGGTGAAGATCTAAAATTTGAAGTTCCTGAATATAATGAAATTCAAAAAGAATGCGGCAAAAGTGGTGCAACAAGAAAAATTCCCAGGGGGTTATCCATCCTAGCACTACTCTCGCCCAAGCATGCTTAACTGTGGAGTTCTGATGGGATCCGGTGCATTAGTGTTGGTATGATTGCACCCAATTTCAAGTCCAACTTGACCTTATTAGCAAGTTCCAATCACAACAACATATAAAACAATAGAAAATATCAAATTATGAAATTATGCTTATCATTGCATAATAATACACCAACAAAGTCAAGGTAGTTTATATTTCTAGTCCCAAATGACATCAAAAGTAAGCAATTGATATGGCAATATATAAACTTTAAAAAAAAATGGAAAAATAATTCTTTTATTCATACAAATTAAACCCTTGATAATTGCTGACATCCATCTCTATTCTCTAGTAATTAAAAAGAGAAAACTCATTAACAATAAATTTGGTGATTTAAACCACAAGTCAACTTACATAGGAGCATATATATCCCATGGATACCTAGGAAACTGCACAAGCTTGGAAGCAAAACTTTGGGGACTTTATAGAGGTCTCACAATCATCATGCAAAAAGGACTGGCCAACATAGAGCTGGAGACAGATTCCCAGCTTGCCATGAAGCTAATTCAGGATGGAGCTGAAAGTTCATCCCCCTATAGAGCAGTGATTGAGGACGCCAATTTCATGTTGAAGAGATGCAAGTGTAGCATCAAATATATCTCGAGAGAAGCAAATCAATGTGCAGATGCACTTGCCAACATTGGAGTCAACCAATCTGAGCACCTGGTGTTCCTTAATGACCCTCCTAGCTCTATGTCTTCTCTTCTGATTGCAAACATAGTTTCTTCTAGTGTAGCTAGGGTCTGATGGCCTTTGTTTGATTATTTGTTTGTACTTAAACTCTACTACTTTGTTCTCCTTTTCACTTGGATCAAAAAATATATATACGTAAACATGGAATAATAAATTACTTTATACATTATGTACAAGCATTCTAATTAATAAAGACTAATCAACAAAAATATATATATATTCTAACATGTCTATAAATAACATATAAATAAATAAATAAAAACATTTCATCAATAAAGTTTTTTTTTTTTTTTTTTGCCTATCAAATAAATAAAAAAAAAAACATCTGTATAGTATTTTTTTCCATATACTTTTCAATAAGACAATAAAATTGGGATAGTGAACAACCAAATCATCTCGTTATGATCATGCTCTAACAAAACTTGATAGGAGAAAAATAAATCTATTTCAGTCACCTACATCAATATTCATAGTATCACTTAAGAAAGTGTGTTCATTCATTTTGCTGCATCAACTCCTTTAAAATTTGATAAAATTAGAGATGGAATACTAGATGATTAATGATAGTCACGATGCAAGCTATATAACCAACAACTAAACTATCAATGGTAAGAATGAGATAATTTCGACATTCATTAGTTATATTATTTTTAATAAAAAGTATCACTACAACAAAAAACACTATTGGCGACTAAAATGGGAATTTTCGTCGCTGAAAGTAGTAGAATTGGCGACTAAAATGGAATTAGTCGCCAAAATTGGTCACTTTTGCCGACAAAAAGAGTTTAGTCGCCGAATGCAATGGTTTTAGCGACTAAAAGTCAGTTTAGTCGCCAAATATAGGGGTTTTAGCGACAAAAGAAATTTTAGTAGCCAAAGGTTAGGGTTTTTGGCGACTAAAACCATTTAGTAGCCAAACGTTAAGGTTTTGGCGACTAAAAACCACTTTGGTCGCTGATTGTACCTGTTTTGGCGACTAAAAACAGTTTGGTCGCTGAAGGTCAAGCTTTTTGGCTACTAAAAAAAAATTAGTAGCTAAAAACAGGTTTATGGCGACTAAAATTCACTTTAGTAGCCAAAAGGGGACGTTTTTGGCGACTAAAAACAGGTTTAGTCGCCAAAATGGTAGGTTTTTAGGCGGAACAGTTTTCTTTAGCGACGGAAAATTAATTAGTAGCCCAAAATAATAGAATTGGCGACTAAATAATTTTTTTAGTCGCCAAAAGTGATCTAATTTTTTTTTTAATAAATAATTTATTTTTTACATAAATTATATTGAATATATATAATTATATTTATATATATAGTTTTGTATTAATACTGGTGAAAGTAATATATAAATAATATAAGTTGCAATTATTTTCATGTGATGGTTCAGTGGCATAGCGGGGTGGAGTGTGTGGTTAAGGTTTGGAACCTGGCGGTCTCAGGTTCGAAGCGTGGGAGGTCTGAGGCACAAAGGATAATTTTTTTTTTTTTTTCAAAAATGCTTTTGGCGACTAAACACTGTGGTCGCCAAAAGATTGACCATTGCCGACAAAAAAAATAGTCGCCAAATGTATAAATAATAAAAAAAAATAATTCACTATTGGCGACTAAGAGTTTAGTCGCCAAAGGTATAATTTCCAAAAATGGAATTGACTATTGGCGACTAAAACTTTAGTCGCTGAAGACCTGTGTATTGCCGACTAAAAGTTTTTAGTCGCCAAAGGTATTGGCGACCGTCTATTCTCGACAAACCCGGCGACTAAAAGATTTTGTCGGGGAAAGTGGAAATTTGACATTTGGCGACTAAAAATTTAGTCGCCAAAGGTGTCTTTTCTTGTAGTGTATGTAGGGAGACAATCATTTATATGTGGACTTTTTATTTCTTTTCTTTTTTTTTTGTACAAGAGTTTATCATTAATTCAATTAGCCTTATGACAATAGAAAAATAAAATAAAATTATACTCATTCCGTCCCAATTTGTTAGTCCCTTTTAGGGATTCCAACTTTTTAAGAGGGCATGCAATTATTACACTTAAATTTAAATTTCAAAGTATTTTTTTTTCACTAATGTCCCTATCTTTTCAAATTTTTAATATATTTATAATTACTAAAAAATGGTAGTTTTGGAAAATCAATTATTTTTTACTTTGACTTTTCAAATGAGACTATCATTTTGAGATATCCCAAAATGAAATAGTGGACCAATAAAATGCAACACAGGGAGTAGTTGTTATTAATGTTTTACATATCTATACTAAACAAGGGGATTTTGTTTTTAATGTACATGTACATAATTTTATTGTGTGTGTAGTCAAATAATTGGCTGATTTGTACATTGGAGCATTCTCTCAACGATCTACTTAACAGAACAAAAGTATAATGGTTCTTTTAGAATTAGAACAAAGAGTGCACACCTTTTTTTTTTTTTTTTTTTTTTTTTTTTGGTATTATGCAAGTAGAGAAATACTAGTCTACTAGTCAAATTTTAAAGAGCTTGCTAATTTGGTGAAATTTTTAAAAAATTAAGGGCACAATTGGTAATCAGTACCATTTTCATTTTTAGTGCTCCAAACAGAAAAAATGAAAACTTATACGAAGAACTTGTTTTGCAATCTATTTGTGAAAATATCTATTTTTTAAGCCAACACTTTTATATTATTTTTTGAATTTTTAAAAATTATATATTTTCGCAAAAAACAAAATGATATGGAAATGATGAGTATTTCTAAATTTTCATTGTTTTTGTTTTTGATAACACATTAATGAGATTAGAACAAATAGAATCCATTAATAGTCATTAAGGTTAATGCATTAATGAGATTAGAACAAATAGAATCCATTAATACATGGGAAAGGGGTTATTACCTTCCCAATGGTAAGCTTTTCCATTGCATCTTTGACTACGCTCTTTTTTTTCTTTTTTCTTTTTTTTTTAATTTTAAAAATGTTAGATATTTTAAAAGTTCTATTAAATTTTTTATCAAATATCTGATATGGATGTAGAACTCACACCATGTGAGTCTCACATTCATGTGAAACATTCGGTAAAAATTTTAGTCAAACTTTTGGGATCTCTAACGTTACTATCTTTATTTACTATTATCTATTTCTTTTCTTTTTTGGGGCTGTTTGGATATAAAAAATGACATAGGTCTCAAATTTTTTACCAAATAAATAATTAAATGTCTCACGTGGGTGTAGAGTTCACAACATTACGGACCCCACACCTATATGAGACATTTGGTCATTTGTTTAGTAGAAAATTAGATATTTCTAACATTACCCTTTGGATAGGAAAATGCTATAGGTCCAAATTTTATACCAAACAAATAACCATATGTGTGTGAACCCCACACTCATATGAGACATTTAGTCATTTGTTTGGTAGAAAATTTAGTATCCCTAACATTACCCTTAGATAGGAAAATACTATAAGTCTCAAATTTTCTACCAAATAAATGACCAAATATTTCACATGGGTGTGGATTCACAAAATTACAGACTCCACACTCTTGTGAAACATTTGATTATTTATTTAATAGAAAATTTAAGCCTTGTTTGGTTTGGCTTTGGGAAAAAGATTTTGAATAATTTTTTTGAAAATTTTGTTTGGTTTGTAATTTTTCTTAAAAAAATTTCAAAATCATTTTCTCTCTCCTAAACATCAATCAATCACTTTTTCTCTCTCCTCTTTCTTTTTCAATCACTGTTTTAATTACTTTTTCTCTCACATATATATATTCAGGCCAAGTTTGGCATCCTCAAAAAAATCTAAAAAGTCAAAAAGTTACTATCCTATTTAAGTCACATCACCTCTCTAACACATCACTTCAAACCCAACCCAAATCCAACCCATATTTCATAAAAATTCAAAAAGTGCACTTATTTAGTCTTCCCAAACTTGGCCTCAATTACAACAAACTATCAAATCATCTCAAACTTCAAAACTATTTTCAAAATATACAATCAAACAAATTACAAAAATTTATAAATTCTCTTCCTAAAATATTTTTTAAAAACTTATCTCCTAAAATCAAACCAAACAAGGCATTGGTATCTCTACCCTTGTCTATCGATTTTTGAGTGGGGATGACAATTTTCATTCACCCCATTGCGTCCCAAATCGTCTGCCCTGCCCCGACGCACTGAAGAAATAAAGTCGGGAAGGGTTTTCCTCCCTTGCCTCTCCGCTGATTATAGCTATTAAATATATTTATATATATATATAATAATAAGATTAACACACTTCAAAAATTACACTTAATATTTATTTTCGTTCATTTATTCCTCATTTTACATCTTTTAACTCTAATTAATTATAAATTATTATTTGTAATATATTGTATTATCTCTAATTTTTATTAATATCTCCATTTTTAAAGTTATCAAATTAACCCGTCCCTGCCCACCGTGCTCTTCCCTTGAAACTTTTGTGCTTTGTTGAGATGGTTGGGTTTCTCTAAAGTTCAAATTTCAACTTGAGAAACTTGAAGGACTCATAGGGCCCACCATGAGTCTTTTTTCGATAATCTAAATCGTTCAATTTATAATGCTCTCATTGTATAACCTATAAAAAAATCAGGTTGATTCAATAATTCTAACATTTTCATTTTATTGTTGTGTTTGTGTCCAAAGAAAATGAAAAGATGATTCGATAATTGTTCTTTTCATTTTTTTACATTTGTCTCTAAAAAGATTGCAATTATCGAATCATCTATTTTTTTTATGAATAATATATAATGAATGCACTATAAAATAAACGATCTGGATCATCAAAAAGGAACCTATGGCGGGCATCACAAGTCCTTCAAGTTTTATCAAGTTAAGATTTGAACTTAAGAGAAACTCAACCCTTCAATATTTTCACTATATATATTGTGCGGCTGTGTAAGAATTGAGAAAGATAAATTTTAAAAAAAAGATAATCTCGTGCCATCACAAAATCTAAAAATAGTAAAATGGTAATAATTGCAATTATATTTAGTTTATAATATTTTTATTGAGATATTTAAAAAATGGAGTGTTACACGGAACGCCTGATAAAAAATAGTGTATTATAAACAATTTGCCAGGGTTGATTAAGAGCTCCTGGTACACTTGTTAAGATGTGTTTATAATTGTATTAATTAGTTTTGATTTCAGTAACTTTTTATTTTTAATAGTGCATTTAGATGTATTTAATTGTTTAACTATTTTATTTACTTCTAAATTTAGAGTCTTGCTAATAAGTGCTCCTGCCAGATAAGCAAATGACAAAAAATTTGAAGAATACGAGACACTTTTTCTTAAATTTAATGTACTTTTATTGAAAGCAATATACTTTTTAACATTTTTACATATTTTCAAGACACTTTTTATACATTTTCTAACATTAAACAACGCATAGGAGGGCACTTGTTAACATCTGCCTTAAATTTAAGGAGCCGCTATTCTCATTTTACTTTGTTCCGAATATACTCTATTCTTTGTTCTTATTATATATAGTTATATTAATAACCTTAGAATTAAGAACAAAGAAGAGAATGTATTTGGAACAAAATGGAGTGGGAATAATAACAGCTCCCTAAATTTATATACAATATTTTATGATTAATATTTTATATTTTTTGACATGAGTAAACCCATAAAGATTATAGCCCACCATTTAGGGCCCGATACATAACTCAAATACTAAAGCCCAGCATTAATGGAGCCCCACGCAGCAATAAAGATCAATAGCATCAAGACACATGGCAAGAGAAGGGCAAGCCACATAAGCAGACAAAGATCTGCAAAGTTATTGCCACTGCCCATCGCCATTAATGAAGCCCCTTACAACATTTATTGCAATAAAACTCTCCCCGTCAAGACAGAACGGCCTCACCATGAACAAGGCAAGTTAGAGCGTAGACTTTCGGCCAAGATGGCAGGTCGGAAGGGACAACGAAATGATTACCAAAGGATATAAGCAGACGTAGAAGACAAGAAGAAGGTTAAGCTTTTCTATCTCTAATCCATCTCTACACTCCACTTCTCTTTCTAACTTGCTCGTTAGAGGGTTTGCTTGGGGACTTCCGGTTCCCCGTTGGATTCTTGTACAAGTTCTCTGGTGGGCTTGGTCATTCGGATACGGGATTGAGGAGCGTGGATCAGTCCGACCCGTTCTATTGGGAACTCGTAGTATTATCATTTTCTATGCATAAAACTAATTATTAATTAAGATTTAACAAATTTCAAGATGCATTGAATAAAAATAGACTCATTAATTATTTCTTAACAAGTCTCTCAGAGACATTCGTTAGTATGAACCTTAAAGCAATACGAGGGTTGCTCTCCAAAAATAAAAAAGCAATAAGAGGGAATTAAATTAGAGAAAAACAAGCTTAGTTGTCATATATTTTGTTTCATTTCAACAAAGGTATGAGACAAGCTGGAAGGCAGTTGCCATCGATGCATGCGTTGGTGGTGGCCTCTTTTTGTCTAAGAGCCATACAACGTTGTGTGAATATATATAGGAGAATTTGATAAAATTCGAAAAATAATTATAAATTAATGATAAATTTTATGAATTTTAATAATTATAATTATAATTTTTCTCATACATATATAATAATTTTCTCAAATTACACTGATGCGTAATTTTCCCAATATATGTTGTGACAAACCCTTTCAATTTGTTACTAGAGAAAGTCACAAAAGATTTTTGTATATAAATATAAATGTGGGAGCCGAATAAATAGAGGAACGAAATCTGGTATACCCGAGGAGCCGGGAACTGAACGGCTCCATTCTGCTCAACTAGGACGCCGAATACGTTCTTAAGGCCGAATAGACTTGAGAAGGCATATCAGGACAAATGAAAAAATAATAAATAAAAAGTAGACTCTGGCCCCGAGGTCCAGAGAATGGATATAAATACAAGAGCTTCAGATTTGTAAAGGTATGCAAGAATCACTTCTAAAAACTTAGTGAACAAGCTTTCTTGAGTAGAGGAACTGACTTGTCCGTCGGAGTGCTAATTCCGGCACCCCCGACCGGAGTATTTGTATCTTTGCAGGTGACTAACTGAGGATCATTGGCGTCTTCCAGCATCTGAAGAGTATTTCCTTATCCACTTCCCCACAATTGGCGCCGTCTGTGGGAATACTCAAATATATCCATGAAAGACGTGACTGAAGATCCTCCGATAGCCACCGACGAGATCGCACAGAGAGACGACTTCACTCCGGTAAATACGCTCGGAAAGGAAACCGTCGCGCAGCGATGCGCCTCGAACTCTAACTCACCAATGACTTCAACGACGGAGACGATGCAAGCGACCATAGAACAATCCAGACAGACCAAACAGAGTTTGGACAACATCATCGCTGAGAACGAACACCTTCGCCGTGATCTAGCCTTAGAAAAAGCAAAGTCCAAACGGGCAGGGCTCAAGGTTCCTGAGCGATTCCCACGGGCAGGTCCTCAACGACCTCGAGGCCAACAACACAATATCGACGGTCGCCTCGCCTTAACCGATTACCTTGAGGAGGTGATAGAGGACACACGTTGCCCAAGAGGCGTCTCGCTTGACACCGTGCATATGATATACAGCCTGCCGATAGCCCCGACTGTACATGCAATCCAGTCACTTCCAAGCCCCCAGCATCAGCTCACACCAACAAAGCGACCCCGGCTCCGAGAAGCGCCAAGCATCACCTTCGACGACTCTGATTTGAGCGGTGTAACACTCCCTCACGTAGATCCTCTGGTTGTTATGCTACGCGTAAACAGGTTCACCGTTGAACGCGTCCTTATCGACCAGGGAAGCACTTCAGAGGTTATGTACTATAAAACCTTCATCAAACTCGGGTTCAACGATTCGGATCTGACTCCAGCTCCTTATCCACTATTCGGCTTCAACGCCAACCCGGAGTACCCATTGGGAAAGATCAGTCTACCCGTTCGAGCTGGCTCCAGAACGGTGGATGTGGAATTCTTGGTCGTCAGTCTACCGTCGCCGTACAATCTCATCATGGGGCGATCATGGTTGCATACCCTGCAGGCCGTTCCAAGCACCTACCACCAGCTGCTACGTTTCCCAACGGAACACAGCGTTGAGCAGATCCGTGGCTCTCAACAGTCAGCGCAAGCATGTTACCTTCTCGCCGCCAAGACGCCGAAGGAACTGCAAGTAAACTCCATTGAAGTGCTCAGTCGAGAGATCCTGGATGACGTCGGGCGTCAACCAGACGAAAAGGCCACGGAAGGTTTAGACCAGGTTGACATTGATGGAAGCCCGGAAAAGTTTTTTATGATCGGCGCCTCTCTGAGCCAGGTAGACAGACAGCAGCTGATCACTTTCTTACTCGGCAACCTCGACGTCTTTGCGTGGACTCCATACGAGATGCCGGGAGTAGACCCGTCAGTCTCACAGCACCACCTCAATGTCGACCCCCGGTCATTCAGAAAGGCCGGCGATCCTCCGCAGAACACACCGCCGCCGTTGTAGAAGAAGTTGACAAATTGCTTGACGCCGGGGCAATTAGAGAAGTCACCTACCCCACGTGGCTCTCCAACACAGTGGTGGTGAAAAAGAAAAATGGAACTTGGCGAGTGTGCGTCGATTTCACGGATCTGAACAAAGCTTGCCCCAAAGACTGCTTCCCCTTACCTAGAATTGACCAACTCGTCGATGCGACAGCACGCCACCGGTGCATGAGTTTCCTCGATGCCTACAGAGGCTACCATCAGATCGCCATGAATCCGGATGATCAGGACAAAACTGCATTTCTCACTCCAAGAGGAACCTACTGCTACAGGGTTATGCCTTTTGGACTGAAGAATGCAGGGGCAACTTACCAAAGACTGGTCACCACAATGTTCAAAGAACAGCTCGGACACACTATGGAAGTATACATCGATGACATGGTGGTCAAATCCAAAGAAGAACAAAACCATATAGCCGATCTGGAAAAGACATTCAACACCCTACGCAAATACAGAATGAAGCTAAACGCTTCCAAATGCGCATTCGGGATCGGCTCCGGCAAATTCCTGGGTTATATCGTCAACCACCGAGGAATCGAAGCCAACCCGAGGCAAGTCACAGCAATTTTGGAACTGAGTTCCCCCCGTTCAGCGAAAGAAGTCCAAAAGTTGATGGGAATGGCTGCCGCACTCAACAGATTCATCAGCCGATCTACAGATCGCTGCAGACAATTCTTTCAGACACTACGTCAGGGCAGAGCTTTCGAATGGTCCGCCGAATGCGAAGTAGCTTTTAATGGGCTCAAGACCTACCTCCGGACAGTACCTCTTCTAACAACACCCGCCACCGGTGACCCCCTCATTCTATATCTGGCAGTCTCCGACAGGGCTGTCAACGCCGTATTATTAAAAGAGGAGGAAGGGCAGCAACAGCCAGTGTATTATGTGAGCAAGGCAATGGTGGACGCCGAAACACGCTACCTACCGCTGGAAAAACTCGTCCTAGCCTTGGTCATGGCAACAAGAAAACTGATGCATTACTTCCAAGGACACAGCATTAGGGTGCTAACAGACTATCTCCTTCGATCAGTACTACGGAATGCAGAAGCATCAGAGCGTGTTTCCAAGTGGGCTCTCGAACTCGGCCAATACGACATTCAGTTTTTACCCAAAACTGTAATCAAGGGGCAGGTGCTTGCCGACTTTGTTGCCGAATTCACAGGAGGGCTTGCCGACCTCAAGCCTGATGACGTCCAGCCAAAGGTCGAAGTTCGGTCAAAGCCAGATTGGAGAATTTATGTTGGGGACATTTGGCAGTTATACTGTGATGGATCGTCTAACCAATGGGGCAGCGGCGCCGGCGTCGTAATTATGTCTCCAGACGGCGCAGTCATTGAGCAGGCCGTCAAGCTCGGCTTCGAAGCATCAAATAACGAAGCCGAATATGAAGCCCTTTTAGCCGGATTGCGGAACGCACATCTGCTCGGCGCGCGGCGGCTGTTGGTGTTTTGTGACTCAAAATTGGTAATCAACCAGCTGAAGGGGGAGTACGTGGCAAGAGACGAGCGTATGGTGGCCTATATGAAAACGGCTAACTCCTTGCTGACGAAATTCGACCATCATGAACTAAACCAAATAACACGCGATCAAAATACACACGCGGATGCCCTGGCTTGCTTAGCCTCCGCCATCAACTCCGAGCTCAAGCGTACCATCGAAGTAGGTTTCGTCCCGGAACCAAGTATCGGCCCTCCGGAGGAAACCCACATCAACATTATAGAATCCGCTCCAAGTTGGAAGGACCCCATTGCTGCATTCCTTTCTTCTGAGCAACTCCCAGAGGACAAAAAAGAAGCACACAAGCTGCGAAACAAGGCCCTGCGATACTACTTAGATCCACAAGGAGGGCTTTACAAAAAGTCCCTCTCTGGTCCATACTTGGAATGCGTGCACCCGGACAGAGTGGAGGAGCTGCTCACTGAGATACACGAGGGCAGCTGTGGTGCCCATTCGGGGGGACGCTCCCTGGCCCATCGGGCGATAACACAGGGATATTATTGGCCGACGATGAGAGCCGACGCAGAAAATTATGTCAAGAAATGCGAACAATGCCAAAAGTTCTCCCCACTAACCCATCAGTCGGCAGAAGCTTTGAATTCTATCACATGCCCCTGGCCGTTTGCTCAGTGGAGACTTGATATCGTAGGACCATTGCCGAGGGCCCCAGGGAACAAGCGATTTCTAATCGTAGCAACAGATTACTTCACAAAGTGGGTCGAAGCGGAGGCTCTAACCCATATACGAGATTCCGACATTAAGCGCTTTGTGTGGAGGAACATCATTACGCGATTCGGCATTCCAAGAGCATTGATCTCGGATAATGGTACTCAGTTCGATTGTGGCGTATACCGAGAATTGTGCAGCAAGTATGGTATTGAGCCTTACTTCTCTACGCCAGCCTACCCCCAAAGTAACGGTCAAGCGGAAGCTTCAAACAAATCCATCTTGGACGGCATCAAAAAGAGGTTGGAAAGTGCCAAAGGCAGATGGGTTGAACAGTTGCCGAGTGTACTGTGGGCCCATCGTACAACGCCAAGACGATCTACCGGAGAAACGCCATTTGCCTTATGCTTCGGAACCCAGGCAATCTTACCCCTAGAGATCGGCTTACCAACTCTGAGATCGCAAGCCTTTGACACAGGCCGAAATGACATGATGCTCGCCCTGGACCTGGTTCTGATTGAAGAACGAAGAGACCGCGCCTTAGCATCCATGGCACGTTATCAGCAGCAGCTCGCTAAGTCATACAATCGGCGAGTTCAGTTGCGCCGCTACAATCCAAGAGAACTGGTCCTAAAGAAGGTACTACCAGCCGACCGGAGGCCGGCCGATGGAAAGCTTGGTCTGAACTGGGACGGCCCCTATCAGATAGATTCCGTTGCAGGCATAGGGGCATATCGGCTCTCAGACATGTCAGGAAGAAGCCTGCCACGACCGTGGAATTCAACACATCTACGTAAATTTTATCAATGACCCGACCTGTGGGCTTGATACTTGTACATACGTCGTTGTAATGCAAGGTTTCGTGTTTTTACATGTTTGAGCTCAACACCTTAGGGCCGAATAAGTCTCTGGATTCGGAGCCCCCTTTGGTGCATGACACCTTAGGGCCGAATAAGTCTCCGGATTCGAAGCGCCCTTCGTGGATGTCACGATTGGCCAAAACAAGTCTCCGGATTCGGAGCGCCCTTCGTGGATGTCACGATTAGCCAAAACAAGTCTCCGGATTCGGAGCCCCTTTGGTGCATGACACCATAGGGCCGAATAAGTCTCCGGATTCGGAGCGCCCTTCGTGGATGTCACGATTGGCCAAAACAAGTCTCCGGATTCGGAGCCCCTTTGGTGCATGACACCATAGGGCCGAATAAGTCTCCGGATTCGGAGCGCCCTTCGTGGATGTCACGATTGGCCCAAACAAGTCTCCGGATTCGGAGCCCCTTTGAGCTCAACACCTTAGGGCCGAATAAGTCTCCGGATTCGGAGCCCCCTTTGGTGCATGACACCTTAAGGCCGAATAAGTCTCCGGATTCGGAGCGCCCTTCGTGGATGTCACGATTGGCCAAAACAAGTCTCCAGATTCGGAGCGCCCTTCGTGGATGTCACGATTGGCCAAAACAAGTCTCCGGATTCGGAGCCCCTTTGGTGCATGACACCATAGGGCCGAATAAGTCTCCGGATTCGGAGCGCCCTTCGTGGATGTCACGATTGGCCAAAACAAGTCTCCGGATTCAGAGCCCCTTTGGTGCATGACACCATAGGGCCGAATAAGTCTCCGGATTCGGAGCGCCCTTCGTGGATGTCACGATTGGCCCAAACAAGTCTCCGGATTCGGAGCCCCTTTAAGCTCAACACCTTAGGGCCGAATAAGTCTCCGGATTCGGAGCCCCCTTTGGTGCATGACACCTTAGGGCCGAATAAGTCTCCGGATTCGGAGCGCCCTTCGTGGATGTCACGATTGGCCAAAACAAGTCTCCGGATTCAGAGCGCCCTTCGTGGATGTCACGATTGGCCAAAACAAGTCTCCGGATTCGGAGCCCCTTTGGTGCATGACACCATAGGGCCGAATAAGTCTCCGGATTCGGAGCGCCCTTCGTGGATGTCACGATTGGCCCAAACAAGTCTCCGGATTCGGAGCCCCTTTGGTGCATGACACCTTAGGGCCGAATAAGTCTCCGGATTCGGAGCGCCCTTCGTGGATGTCACGATTGGCCAAAACAAGTCTCCGGATTCGGAGCGCCCTTTGGGGCATGACGCCTTGGGGCCGAATAAGTCTCCGGATATGGAGCCCCTTGATTCGGAGCGCCCTTCGTGGATGTCACGATCGGCCAAAACAAGTCCCCGGATTCGGAGCGCCCTTTGGGGCATGACGCCTTAGGGCCGAATAAGTCTCCGAATTCGGAGCGCCCTTCGTGGATGTCACGATTGGCCCAAACAAGTCTCTAGATTCGGAGCGCCCTTTGGGGCATGACGCCTTGGGGCCGAATAAGTCTCCGGATTCGAAGCGCCCTTCGTGGATGTCACGATTGGCCCAAACAAGTCTCCGGATTCGGAGCGCCCTTTGGGGCATGACGCCTTGGGGCCGAATAAGTCTCCGGATACGGAGCCCCTTAGGTGCATGACGCCTTAGGGCCCACTAATGCATTTCTGAACGTTTATACCATGCAGTGCAAAATATTCTAATCAAAATCTAAATATTCCAATAAAATGAATCGACACGTTTGAACTAGAAATATTTTACAATCAAAATATTTTACGATCAAAAACGGACATTGAAAATGAAAGCCTATTTATTCATAGTGAAGTCTGTTGTTGCATTACACTCTAGTTAATCGGCCTCCTCATCGTCGCTCTTCTCCATTTCAAATTCGGAATAGGGAAGGTAATGTCGGTGATATAGGGGTGAAGCCGAATCTATGCCTAGGGACCCAAGAACCTCCACGGTTTGAAGGGCTTTGATCCAGCCATGCTTAAAACCGCGATTTTCGCATCGACAAACTTCCTCAGCAAGGTCTGTCTTGGTTTTATCAACCCCGGCCTTGAAACCGTCCTGATATCCTTTCTCGTAACCCGGGGCCTTTTGGGACGTATTTCCGCCCACTTTAAGTTGACCGGCCGTCGCCGGCTCAGCCATTCGAACCTTCTTAAGCTCCCGAAGCTCACTCTCGGCCTTTTTCGCGCGAGCTTCCAGACTGCGACTCCTTTCGTTCTTTTTCTCAATGTCACGTCTCATCGCACACAGACGCATGCCAATCTCATAAGCATTATACAACCCCTTTACGGCCCCATGTATGCCGTCCCGAAACACTTCGAAATCACGACGACCAACCATCGATTGTCGGACTTCCGGTGGAAAAATCTGTCGAGCAAACTCGACTGCCACATCTGGGTCTTTAATGATGGAATCCGCCTCTGTCATCGGTTTATTCTTCACAAAAATCGCAAAATTCAATGGCCGCGGCGTCGCGTCCACCTCGATTCCCGGTCGCGGGCATGGGGAACCTCTCCGTTGAACGTCCCTTTGAGGGGACCTGCTTCGACGACTAAGGCGCTGCTGTTTTTCTCGATCCTTGGATGCTCTTCTTCCCATACCAGTGGGCTCGCTGCTGCGATACATTTCGACGTTTGAATTCAGCCAATCTCGGTCCTTCCCTAGTATTGGCTCAACCCTGTACCCAAATAAATAGGACCCTTGGTACGAACTTACCCCATTTATTCTGAGATACACGCAGCTCCCCCAAGGCAGCGTCAGTATGACCGAACGCCAAACGTCGGACGACGATCCGCGTGCCAACGAGTGTGAACCATTCGGCTTTTCACGTTCGCGCCCTGGCCAAGGCCAAGGCAGATTTATTAATCTAATCGGCCACCTTTTCAAAGATGCCTCGGCCAGCCCCCGAGTGTGAACCATTCGACTTGTCACGCTCGAGCCCTGGCCAAGGCAAGAGCAGATTTATTAATCTAATCGGCTGCCTTTTCAAAGATGCCTCGGCCAGGCCCCGAGTGTGAACCATTCGGCTCTTCACGCTCGCGCCCTGGCCAAGGCAAGGGCAGATTTATTAATCTAATCGGCCACCTTTTCAAAGATGCCTTGGCCAGCACACGAGTATGAACCATTCGGCTCTTCACGCTCGCGCCCTGGCCAAGGCAAGGGCAGATTTATTAATCTAATCGGCCGCCTTTTCAAAGATGCCTTGGCCAGCCCCCGAGTGTGAACCATTCGGCTCTTCACGCTCGCGCCCTGGCCAAGGCAATGGTAGATTTATTAATCTAATCGGCCACCTTTTCAAAGATGCCTCGGCCAGCCCACGAGTATGAACCATTCGGCTCTTCACGCTCGCGCCCTGGCTAAGGCAAGGACAGATTATAGATCTATTAAGAAATATCACCATAAAATTACGGAAACATCAGCACATTGAGCAGAATTCATAACATTTTATAACTACAAAAAAGTATCGACGTCCATTTCTGTATCATAACATTTTATAATATCAGCCCGCATGAAAAATGTCTGATAAACAAATACAAAATAACAAAAACAAACGGAAAAAGTACTTTCTCGAAATCATAACAATTGTGTATCGTAAAGATCAACCCTCGGAATCAGTCTCCAACGGATCGATGTCCACTTGCTCATACGGTATCGGCATATTCAGCGAAACTCCAGCTGCAGCAAGGGCCTTGTGCCAACCATGTTTGAAGCCCCAATTCTCAAACCGAGAGACCTGGTCCACATACTCGGCGAGTCCAGCCTCTTTCCCGGCTTCGAAAACTTTTGAATCGGCAATCACCTTCGCCGCCTTCATTTTAGCCAACTCAGCCTCCAGGCTGGTAACTGCCTTTTGGGACAAGCCAAGTGCAGCTTCCATATCGTCGGCCTTCTTCTCGGCCTCCGCTCTCAACTTATCCGCATCACGAGCTTTCTTTACCGCGGCCTCTGCCCGAGAAGCCTCCTGGTTCGCTCTTAAAAATTCGTCCTCGGCCCTTTTCCTCTGGTCCTCAACTTGCTTTTGTAAACGACTAATCTGCTTGACGGCGTCGAGATGACGGCGGCCTACATCGGCTATCCTACCAACGGTCTGCAAAAGAAAAATTCAAAAAAACGTAACGCGAACAATGTTTGGATGAAGTGAAGGAAAAATCAGAATACGCACCAAAAGGGCCGACTGCGCGGCTAATATTGTCGCATTCAAATCCGGTTCCAACTGGAAAGCCTCCATATCAGACGGCAACGACAAAGACGTTGCCACGCCGAACGCGACCTCTGGGTCTTTAAGCGCCGAGGCATCCGAAGGAACCGGCATGTTTCTTACCATCGGTCGAATCACAAAGGGCACAACCTCACTCGATCCCTCCATTCGAGGACGTTTGCCGCCGTGATCTTCTAAACCGACCTCACAATCCCTAGCGCGTTTCTCCGCCTTTCCCTCAGCATCCTGAACGGCTTTCCCCACCAATGCGGATTCGGCATTCTTATTTGTCGCCGCCTCCTCAACAATTCCCAAGGATCTCGATTCGGTAACTGGGAGGGAATGTTGAGACGACGATTAAAGGGGGAGTAATTAAACGTCCGCGTGATAAGTCTAACCCCCAAACTTCGGTTCAGAGTATTTGAAAATCGGAACCAAGCATTTCACCCAACTGTCATTGACAGAACGCTTGGGGGGCAATTGTGGGAACCGAATAAATAGAGGAACGAAATCTGGTATACCCGAGGAGCCGGGAACTGAACGGCTCCATTCTGCTCAACTAGGACGCCGAATACGTTCTTAAGGCCGAATAGACTTGAGAAGGCATATCAGGACAAATGAAAAAATAATAAATAAAAAGTAGACTCTGGCCCCGAGGTCCAGAGAATGGATATAAATACAAGAGCTTCAGATTTGTAAAGGTATGCAAGAATCACTTCTAAAAACTTAGTGAACAAGCTTTCTTGAGTAGAGGAACTGACTTGTCCGTCGGAGTGCTAATTCCGGCACCCCCAACCGGAGTATTTGTATCTTTGCAGGTGACTAGCTGAGGATCATTGGCGTCTTTCAGGATCTGAAGAGTATTTCCTTATCCACTTCCCCACAATAAAATATAAAATGAATTTTACATATGGAGTTCACTTATGTGGATCCTGCATATATGTTCTACAGTTGTGATTTGTGGCACTAATTTGTTGAGCACTAATGGCACTAATTTCTATATCAGGTAAAAAAAAAAAAACAAAGTTACCAAAACAGGAAATTAGTGTCATTAGTGCCAACAGTTTTAGTGCCACAAATTATTTTTCTATGTTCTATTTTGTGACAATATTTTATGTTTTTAGTATATATATATATTTGATACAGTGACGACTATATATAGCGTGAATGAGGCGTGAGGGTCTTGCTTGCGCCAAACTAAAATCTTTGAAGTCTTAAGTGAGGTGCAGAGATTCTCACTAATTAGAATAGTTATTTCAATTAATTTTTATTTTATTATTATTTTATTTTTTTTGGTGATGCAATAACGTGGTTTTAACTAGATAATAGATCAATAACAAGAGGAATATGTTAGAAATGAGTTTTGGAAAAATATATTTTTCTTTAATTTTGGTCTAATTTTTAGGTGGGATCCAAATCTATGCATAAAATTTGGCGGGTCAAAAAGGTAACACGTTCTATACCGCATTGTAATTCACGTAATATATTTGGTTGCTAAAAAACATTATCAGGTGAATGAGATTTTAAAGTCAAAATGAGTTCCATGGAAATTAAGTTTTTGGTGAAAATTTCTTAAGGTTTGAATAAAGGTTTGTTCCACATTGGTTTGGCAGAAAAAAATTTATGGATTTATAAAGCTTGGGATTGTAACTTCGGGAGGGTCCCAAGGGGCACCCCAAATTTGTAGAATAGAGAGATTATAGACAAATTGGACTAGACTCATTGGACCCAAAATAAAACACACGCCATCGTCCGGGCTGGCTGGGCTTGGGCGCGTGGTGTGAGGTTGGGTTGGGTTTGTCCGGCCCAATACTTATCTTTTTGGGCGAAAAATATTTGAATTTAATTTTATTTTTTTGTAAAATAAAATCTGTTCAAAGTTTTAATTTCAAATTTTGGTGGAAAAAATTCAAATATGTTTTTCACTTCTTTCGAATTTCTGTGCAGATTCAAATCTATTCAATACAGTTTTATCTGTTTGAAATTTAAACCCAATAGATTTGTATCTGTTTAATTTAAACCGAACAGGTACCATACCTGTTGGATTCAAACCAAACAGCCACCATTTTCCTATATAAATAGGCAGTCCTTCATTTGGTTTTCACCCCAATTTTCGTTCTTCTCTGCTGTCATTCATCTCTGCATTTTGCTGCATTAATTATATTAATTTTCTTTGAGAAAAAGTGTAATTAATTTTTTTGTGAGAAAGAGTGTATACACAAAGTGTATTCGTTGTGCGAATAATTTGTAGTGCTGCAATTATTCGTTGTCGATCATTTTATCTTAGGAGATAGACGTCCACATTCTGAAAGTACCGTGGAGAGGACAAATCTGTCTTAAGGACACAGTATTAAACACTGAACTTGATCAAAAACTTTGTTCAAGAAATTAATAAAGTAAGTTGTTAATTTATTTTCAATTTTTATTTATTTATATCATATTTTGATTTTGTTTTTTTGTAAACAAAATAAAAATCCATTTTTATTTATTTATTTATTTTTATTTATTGGTTTGATTTTTGTAATTAAACAATCTCTCTCATTTTTTTATTTCTTCTGTTTATTGTTAAGTACACAAATATTATTTATTTTTTAAATACAATAAAAATTGTCTAACAAAATATACACATAAAAAACACATGATATACATGATTAGGTGAAATGTTAGCGTCCATCACAGAGAAATGATTAAAATTCAATATACACAATAAAAATTTTAAGAACCGTTTGTATAGCTCTCTTTTTTATGCAATACTCTAAAACCCCATCCGAAAATAATAATATATACTACCAAATCTTTGAGTTGGTGACGTTGCTTACAAACCCTCGACCGTCTACCTTAACCCTCTGTCTCTATAAAAGACCCTTTACAGTAGTTTAAGAGGGTTTTTGTTTGGAAAGATTAGACTCTATATCCATTCCTAAGAGGGTTTTGTTTGGAAAGATTAGACTTTATATCCATTCCATAGACGGGTCCATTATTTTATTAAAAATTGGTGAGTCAGATTAGGAGTACAACCGAACTCTATATCCTTTATTTATGACATTATTGTGTCATAAGGGAGAGGTATAATACAAATATTGAGATAACAATCTCATGAGATTAATTTGTAAAAAGATATATTTTTTCCCCGTACATGTATTTTTTGTTTTTTCAAATAGTGTTCAAATTTTCCAAGGATAAAGATTCATTTTTTTTTTTTTCAATATCACATAGACAAATTATTTAGTTTTATTATGTATTGTACTTAGTAAAATAAAATAAAATTTAAAAGTCTCAATTAAAATATAAAATAAATTTATTTAATTTTTATTAATGTTTTATTTATTTAATTTTTTAAAAAGTTCTAGCAAAAAAAAAAAAAAAAGAAGATATATATATATTAAAGACAAATTTAGTATAAACAATTAAAAATGGTAAAATAGTCTTTTGAGTATCTATCTTTGTTCATAATATTCTAACCAAGTATTGGATTCATTAGGATAGTCATTTCCAGACATCTAATCTCCATAAGAAAATAAATATGCGATACACATTATTTCCAACAAAGTAGTTCAGGGACTACGTATTCTAAAATTAACAGTCTAATTTATTACAATTTCTCTTATCCTATCCATCCAAACAAATTGGACCATGGGATTGGACTATATGTCTAACAAAATAAATAGTCCAATATTTGGTTAGAAAAGTAAAGGTTGGATTAATAGTCTGGTCCGACAAATTGTCTCAGGTAATTCTATTTGCACCCCAAAAAAAAAAAATCCATTTAATTTCTCAGTATTCTCTATTAAATTATTTATAAA
>JAXFYN010000407.1:57505-86995 GCA_036172215.1 Camellia granthamiana | reverse complement strand
CTCTATATCCTTTATTTATGGCATTATTGTGTCATAAGGAGAGGTATAATACAAATATTGAGATAACAATCTCATGAGATTAATTTGTAAAAAGATATACTTTTTCCCCCAGTACATGTATTTTTTGTTTTTTCAAATAGTGTTCAAATTTTCCAAGGATAAAGATTCATTTTTTTTTTTCAATATCACATAGACAAATTATTTAGTTTTATTATGTATTGTACTTAGTAAAATAAAATAAAATTTAAAAGTCTCAATTAAAATATAAAATAAATTTATTTAATTTTTATTAATGTTTTATTTATTTAATTTTTAAAAAGTTCTAGCAAAAAAAAAAAAAAAGAAGATAATATATATATATATATTAAAGACAAATTTAGTATAAACAATTAAAAATGGTAAAATAGTCTTTTGAGTATCTATCTTTGTTCATAATATTCTAAACCAAGTATTGGATTCATTAGGATAGTCATTTCCAGACATCTAATCCCCATAAGAAAATAAATATGGGATACACATTATTTCCAACCAAGTAGTTCAGGGACTACGTATTCTAAAATTAACAGTCTAATTGATTACAATTTCTCTTATCCTATCCATCCAAACAATTGGACCATGGGATTGGACTATATTCTAACAAAATAAATAGTCCAATATTTGGTTAGAAAAGTAAAGTTGGATTAATAGTCTGGTCCGACAAATTGTCTCGGGTAATTCTATTTGCACCAAAAAAAAAAAAAAATCCATTTAATTTCTCAGTATTCTCTATTAAATTATTTATAATTTATTATTAATACACCATATGTTTTTCACAAATTACCTTTTAAGATAAAATCAATTCAAAAAAAGGCTCCCTCCCTCTCTTCCTCTTTTCTTAACCATGGTACTTCCTCACTCTCGTCTTTGGAAAATACTGAAGGAGACGAAGAAAAAGAAGAAGGATATTGTTTCATCCCCATAAATAGGCACGAAGAACAAAGGCAATACAAACCCACCAAGCTATTACTCGCCACTACCTAGATTTAAGAAAGACGATGTGGACTTTGTGGCTAGATTTAACAAGGACAAACGTGGACTTTGTGGTTAGTTCCAACGATTCTAGGAGCTAATATGGGTATGTTCATTACCATCATGTTCGTCAATAATTGCCCTAAAAGTAATTTGGGTTTTGAATGGGGGCATATTGCCAAGTTTCTCGGTAGATTCTTATTTGAGCCTTTCAAGAAAAACTCTCTCTTCAGCCTCTCTTCTTCTACGTAATGTTTGCTTACCTACCTATCTTTTAAAACTATGTTAATCGTTGTTTTCAATTTGATTTTGGGTTTGATTCATTGATATAGTTATCAATTTTTGTTAAAATTTCTAATTAAAGAATCCATTCCACTCGTAGATTAAAGAGAGAAGGTTTGTGGGTTTGTAGAAAGAAAAAGAGAAGAGAAGAAACAATGATGTTGATGATAATAGTGAGCTTTGATGTTGATGATAATATGTATTGTCCTTATTAGTAAATTTACATTAGAATATAATAGGGACTAAAATTTCAAATTTTTAGTTGGGTGTACTAATAGGTTGTTTGGGGTGTCCTAAATAAGTGCACTTTTTGTTTTTTTAACTAAAAAATTAAGAAAAAAAAGATGGATATTTGAGTTAACTTTTTGTCTTTTTACGAAAAAATGTGTAATAAAAAATTGTATAAATAAAGTGTATAGGAGAAGAAAGTTGAGTAGGTTGTACGGCTGCCCTGCTTGGGCAGCATGTCTTACACAGCAAATTATTGCCTCCTTCGGGGCAAAGTGTTTGGACAGTGATGGTTGGTCCGTAGGGGCCACCACGGGTCCCATTTTAATAATCTGAACCGTTCAACATGTACAACTCGTCGAGTATTATATGGTTGTAAAAAATCATGTTGATCGAATATCGATAGCTATATGATCGGATTAGTTTTTTTTTTCAACAGTTAACTATCACACCATCCGTTTTATTTATACAAAACTGATTTGATCATATAGTTAACGATATCCAATCAATGTGATCTTTTACAAGCATATAGTACTCGACGAGTTTTACATATTGAACGGTTCAGATTATCAAAATAGAACCCTTAGTGGGCCCCCAACGGCCCACAATTACCATTAAACTTTGTGGTTTTACATATGTAATATTTTTTTTTTTGCCAAAAAGTGTATGACCTGCCTTCCTGCTGGGGCAGTACGGGTGATAGTGTAATTCAAACTTTTGTATTACAAAAATGTATAAAATATTTTTTTAATATTTTTTATTTGTGAATAGCAATGATTTTTTTGCTTTTTGTGTAACTTTTTAGCTTTTTGTATTTTTTGAGACTTGCCAAATCTGGCCTAAGTTAATATTTGGATGCAAATAGAATCATCCAATTGTCCTCCATATGTTGGATAACTCAATCCCATAGGGAGAGGGAGTGTGTGATAGAAATGGATGGACTGAGTCACCTCCAGATTAGATACTAATATGATGAAATTGACCCTCAAATATATATGTGGGAGCCGAATTTCCTTGGATCAATAGAGACGAATGGACCAGTCCGGTCCAGAACATAACCTCTATTCGGCATTGACCCTAGTCAATGGAAGAGTCGAATAAAATAGCCGGCATTCCAACCAGTAGAACAAAGGTCGAGTAGAAGTACATGTAAATGATCAAGGATGAGCCAGGCCCTAAGGCCCAAAGAGAATACTATAAATACAGGATCTTCAGTCAGAGAAAGGTATGTAAGAACTAAGATATTTAACGTAAGATTCAAGCAATCAAGAGAGTATACACTGACTTATCCATCGGAGTGCTAATTCCGGCACCCCCGACTGGAGTGTTCATTTTTTTTTCAGGTGGCTACCTGAGGATCACAAGCGTCCCCCAGGATCAGAAGAGTATTTCCAAACCACTTCTCCACAATTGGCGCCGTCAGTGGGAATACTCAAATACATCCATGGTGGGCGTAACGGAAGACCCTCCGATAGTCACTGACGAAACCACACAGAGAGACGACCTGACTCCAACAAACATGCTTGGACCAGAGACTATCGCCGCAAGACGTGCCTTGAACTTCGCCTCACCCTCAACTTCAGCGCCTAGACAATGCAAGCAATCATGGAACAAGCAAAGCAAAACGAACAGAGGTTGGAAAACATGATCGCTGAAAACGAACGTCTCCACCAGGATTTGGCCTTAGAAGTGGCGAAGTCCAAACAAGCTGTACACCAAGATTCTGAATGACCTCTGAGGGCAGGTGGTCGATGACCTCGAGCCCGACAACAAGACACTGATAGCGACTCCGACTCATTATCCCCGGAGCCCAAGAAGAAAGGACGACCTGAAACTTCCAGTTCCTCTGAAGAGAGTCCACATATAAGGCATAAGCGAAGAAGAAACAGTTCAGATGAAGAAGACCAGCATGATCCCTTTGTGCGACGGATTGCAAGGGCGGTTCTGCCCAAAAAGTTCAAAGCTCCGTCGTTTACTCTCTATGATGGAAAATCGGACCCCACCGATCACATCCGTTACTACAAGCAAGCCATGACATTGCATGCAGACGACAAGGCCCTCATGTGCCGAATATTTCCCAGTAGTTTGGGACCATTGGTTGTCAAGTAGTATTATAAACTAGAGCCGGCTTCGATCAAAAGCTTCCATCAATTACAGAAATCCTTCAGGGCCAGATTCATCACAAACGAGGTCCAGCCGAAACAAGCCGACTCTCTCTGGGCAATGCAGATCCAGTCAGGAGAAACACTAAGAGCGTATTCGGCGCGCTATTGAGAGTGCTTTAATCTTGTTGATGACGCTTGCAACGACTCCATGGTCATCACCGCCTTCAAAATGGGTTTGCATCCTGACAGTGCTCTTCGCAGCTCCTTGACTAGAAGACCCCCCAAAACAGTCTGGTCATTGATGAAGAAAGTTGAGGAATACTGCAAAGTGGAGGATGACGTATTGCGGGTTAAAGCCGGAAACGTGGCCAACAAGACTGCCCCTTTTGAAATTGCTCAGCCAATAAATTCTGTACCACCTCAAAGACCTGAGCCACAACATCGGGCTAAACGAGACAAGAGACGGGATTCTCGCTGATCAAGCGACCAACGAGCAAATGAACAACTGCAAGTTGATAGCAGGCGCACAAGGTGCGCCGACAAGAAATATACGAAGTTGACAGAGCCGATCAGCGCGGTTATGTCCAAAGTCCAACACCTTCCGTTCTTCAAATGGCTGTCCAAAATGGTGGGACCTCCCGACACGAGAAAACGGGATAGACGGTGTGAGTATCACAAGGATCATGGCCATGATACTGAGAGTTGTTATGCATTGAAGGATCACTTGGAGGAATTGGTACAAGATGGTCGGCTGTAACAGTACGTCCGAAAAGGCAACTCAACCAAAGCAATAGCCTTAAGACAAGATTCCCTTCCACTCGGCGTAATCCACATGATATACAGCCTGCCAATGACATCTGCGGTGCATACGATTCTGTCGAATCCCAACCCTCAAAATCAACTCACTCCGGCTAAATGGCCCCATGAAGCTGCGAGCATTGCTTTTGATGATTCAGATTTGGCCGGAGTGACACTTCCCCACATCGATCCCTTGGTAATTGAGTTACGCGTAAACCGATTCACAGTTGAGCGCGTACTCATTGATCCAGGGAGCACATCGGAAGTTATGTACTACAAGACATTCACCAAACTCGGCTTCTCCAAATCGGATCTCTATCCGGCCTCTCATCCACTATTTGGCTTCAACGCCAATCTAGAATACCCATTGGAAAAAATCATACTACCCGTTCGAGCGGGCTCCCAAACAGTGGATGTGAAATTCTTTGTCGTCAAGCTGCCATCGCCGTACAATCTCATCATAGGGCGAACTTGGTTACATACTATGCAGGCCGTGCCAAGCACCTATCATCAGCTGCTATGCTTCCCGACAGAACGTGGCATTGAGCAAATCCGTGGCTCACAGAAGTCGGCACAAGCATGCTATCTCCTTGCTGGAAAGACGCCAAAGGAGTTGCAAATAAATTCTATTGAGGTGCCGGATCGGGAGAGCCTAGACAATGTTGGGCGGCTCCCAAGTGAAAAGGCCACGGAAGCCCTAGATCGAGTTGAAATCAACGGAAACCCAGACAGGTTCTTCATGGTCGGCGTCTCCCTGAGTCAAGTCGACAGACAGCTGCTAATTTCCTTCCTGCTCAGCAACCTTGATGTCTTTGCATGGACTCCATATGAGATGCCGGGTATAGATCCGTCTATTTCGCAGCACCGTTTGAATGTTGACCCTAGATGCAAGCCAATCATTCAGAAAAGCCGGAGGTCAGCCGTCGAGCACACTGCCGCTGTTGTTGAAGAAGTTGACAGGTTGCTTGACGCCGGGGCAATCAGGGAAGTGACCTACCCTACGTGGCTCTCTAATACTATGGTTGTGAAGAAGAAAAATGGGACTTGGCGAGTGTGCATTGATTTCACAGACCTAAACAAAGCCTGCCCCAAGGATTGTTTTCCACTACCCAGAATTGACCAACTTGTAGATGCGACGGCACGCCATCAGCGTATGAGCTTCCTCGATGCTTACAGAGGCTACCATCAAATTGCCATGCATCCGGAGGACCAAGACAAAACTGCATTCCTCACCCTAAGAGGAACCTAGTGCTATAAGGTTATGCCTTTTGGGCTGAAGAATGCAGAGGCAACTTACCAAAGACTGGTCATTGCCATATTCAAGGAACAACTCGGCCACACTATGGAAGTGTACATTAATGACATGGTGGTCAAATCCAAAGAAGAGCAAACTCATCTAGCCGATCTGGAAGAGACATTCGGCATTCTACGCAAGTATAGAATGAAGCTGAACGCTTCCAAATGTGCGTTTGGGATCGGCTCTGGCAAATTCTTGGGTTACATTGTCAACCACCGAGGAATCGAAGCCAACCCAAGGCAAATCACAGCAATTCTGGAACTCAGCTCCCCTCGATTGGTCAAGGAGGTTCAGAAGTTAATAGGGATGGCCGCCGCACTCAACAAGTTCATCAGTCATTCCACGGACTGCTGCCGACAATTCTTTCACACCCTACGGTAGGGTAAAGCTTTTGAATGGACGTCTGAGTGCAAAACCGCTTTCAACGGTCTGAAGACCTATCTTCGATCAATTCCACTATTGACAATACCGTTGGCGGGCGACCCGCTCATTTTATATCTGGCCATCTCCGACCGGGCCGTCAGCGCCGTACTGTTAAAGGAAGAGCTTGGAGAGCAGCGACCAGTGTACTATGTGAGCAAGGCAATGGTTGACACCGAAACATGTTACCTTCTATTGGAAAAACTCATTCTAACCCTCGTCATGGCAGTAAGAAAACTGATGCATTATTTTCAGGGACATATAATCGAGGTACTAACAGACCACCCCCTCCGGGCAGTACTCCGCAGTATAGAAGCATCAGGGCGCGTTTCAAAGTGGGCTTTTGAACTCGGCAGTATGATATTCAGTTTCTACCTAGAACCTCAATCAAGGGACAGGTGTTTGCCGACTTCGTGGCCGAATTCACTAGGGGTCTTGCCGACTTCAAATCTGATGAAATTCAACCTAAGCCGAACTGGAGAATTTATGTTGGGGACATTTGGCAGTTGTATTGCGATGGATCGTCCAATCAGCGTGGCAGCGGGGCCGGAGTAGTGATAATGGCTCCCGACGGGGCAATAATTAAGCAGGCCGTCAAACTCGGCTTCGAAGCATCAAATAACGAGGCCGAATACGAGGCCTTGTTAACTGGCTTGCGAAATGCATATCTCCTAGGTGCTCGGCGTCTGCTTATATTTTGCGATTCAAAATTGGTGATCAATCAGCTAAAGGGGGAGTACGCGGCAAGAAACGACCGTATGGCCGCTTACATGAAAACGGCAAATTCCTTGCTGACAAAATTTGACCATCATGAATTGAATCAAATAACCCGAGACCAGAATACACATGCAGATGCCCTGGCTTGCCTAGCCTCCGCCATCAACTCAGAGATTAAACGGACCATTGAAGTTGGTTTCATTCCAGAGCCGAGCATTAGCCCTTCTGAGGAAGTCCAGGTCAATGTCATAGAGTCAAGGCCGAGTTGGATGGACTCCATTGCTGCATTCCTGTCTTCTGAACAGCTCCCAGCGGACAAGAAAGAAGCACACAAGCTACGAAACAAAGCCCTGCGATACTACTTGGATCCGCAAAGAAAGCTTTATAAAAAGTCCCTTTCTGGTCCATACCTGGAGTGCGTTCATTTGGATAAAGTTGAGGAACTCCTGACTGAGATACATGAAGGGAGCTGTGGTGGCCATTCTGGCGGGCGCTCTTTGGCCCATCGAGCTATAACACAGGAGTATTATTGGCCGACAATGAGAGCTGACGTCGAGTGTTATGTGAAAAAATGTGAACAGTGCCAGAAGTTCTCCCCGTTAACCCATTTGCCTGCTGAAGAGTTAAACTCTATCACCAGTCCCTGGCCGTTCGCCCAGTGGGGGCTTGATATTGTAGGACCATTGCCGAGGGCCCCAGGGAACAAGTGATATCACAAAATGGGTCGAAGCGGAGGCATTAATGCACATTTGAGATGCTGATGTTAAGCGCTTTGTATGGAGAAATATCATAACACGATTCGGCATTCCAAGAGCTCTTATCTCAGACAACGGCACTCAGTTTGATTGTGGCGTCTACCGAGAGCTGTGCAGCAAGTATGGTATCCGGCCCTACTTTCTTACGCTGGCTTACCCCCAAAGCAATGGTCAAGCCGAAGCCTCTAACAAATCTATCTTGGACGGCATCAAGAAGAGGCTGGAAAAAGCTAAAGGTAAACGGGTCGAAGAATTGTCGAGTGTATTGTGGGCTTATCGAACTACGCCGAGGCAATCCACTGGAGAAACGCCGTTTTCTTTATGCTTTGGAACCCAGGCGATCTTACCCCTGGAGATCGGCCACCCAACCCTGAAATCGCAAGTTTTTGATATGGGCCGAAACAACATGATGCTGGCTTTAGATTTGATTCTAATCGAAGAGCGAAGAGACCGTGCCCTTGCGTCCATGGCACGGTACTAGCAGCAGCTTGCTAAGTCGTATAATCAACGTGTCAAGCTGCGCCGCTGCACACCAGGAGAGTTGGTTCTAAAGAAGGTACTTCCAGCTGCCAGGAAATCGGCTGATGGAAAATTAGGTCCTAACTGGGACGGCCCCTATCAGATAGATTCCATCGCGGGAGTAGGGGCATATCAGCTCAAAAACATGTCAGGAAGGAGTCTGCCACGGCCTTGGAATTCAACGCACTTGCGAAAATTCTATCATTAAACCCGACCTATAGGGAATGATACTAGCTTTGAATGATTTACCATGTACACAGTCAATTTCTATAATGCAAAGATTCCAGTTTACATACTGCGAAATCCCGTTGAACAGTGTCTCGATAAAAGCCTCCGGATTCGGATCGCCCTTCGTGGATATCACGATTGGCCAAATAAAGTCTCCGGATTCGGAGCCCCATCGGCGCATGACGCCTTTGGGCCGAAATAGCCTCCGGATTCGGAGCCCCATCAGTGCATGACGCCTTTGGGCCGAAAAAGCCTCCAGATTCGGAGCGCCTTCGTGGATATCACGATTGGCCAAATAAAGTCTCCGGATTCGAAGTCCCATCGGTACATGACGCCTTTGGGCCGAAAAAGCCTCCGGATTCAGAGCGCCCTTCGTGGATATCACGATTGGCCAAATAGTCTCCGGATTCGGAGCCCCATCGGCGCATGACGCCTTTGGGCCGAAAAAGCCTCCGGATTCGGAGCGCCCTTCGTGGATATCACAATTGGCCAAATAGTCTTCGAATTCGGAGCCTCATCAGCGCATGACGCCTTTGGGTCGAAAAAGCCTCCGGATTCGGAGCGCCCTTCGTGGATATCACGATTGGCCAAATAAAGTCTCCGGATTCGGAGCCCCATCGGCGTATGACGCCTTTGGGTCGAAAAAGCCTCCGGATTCGGAGCACCCTTCGTGGATATCACGATTGGCCAAATAAAGTCTCCGGATTCGGAGCTCCATCGGCGTATGACGCCTTTGGGTCGAAAAAGCCTCCGGATTTGGAGCGCCCTTCGTAGATATCACGATTAGCCAAATAGTCTCCAAATTCGAAGCCCCATCGACGCATGACGCATTTGGGCCGAAAAAGCCTCCGAATTCGGAGCGCCCTTCGTGGATATCACGATTGGCCAAATAGTCTCTGGATTCGGAGCCTCATCGGCGCATGACGCCTTTGGCCCGAAAAGTCTCTGAATTCGGAGCGCCCTTCGTAGGTATCACAATTGGCCAAATAAAGTCTCCGGATTCGGAGCCTCATCGGCGCATGGCGCCTTTGGGCCGAAAAAGTCTCCGGATTCGGAGCGCCCTTCGTGGATATCACGATTGGCCAAATTCGGAGCTAGGGCCATGCGTAACACGTGTGTGCCGGATAAATATTCAAATGTAGAATGCTGTTAAGTCGAGCCGCAAAAACCTTTTACACATTAAAACATATAAACATTAAAATGAAATGCTTAGTTAACTTGGGCCGGCGCAATGAGTATTACAATGAAACACAAGACATGCAAGCATGTAAAAATTACAATGAAACATAAGACATGCAAACATGTAAAAATTACAATGAGTATTACAATGAAACATAAGACATGCAAACACGTGTGTGCCGAATAAAAATTACAATGAAACACATTTAAAATAAAGCATTTTATTCAATCAGCCAATGATTTCATAGTTTTGAACGCAATCTGCGTTTGAGCATTACAATGAAAATTTTTACACGCCGTCTCCCTCATCCTCACTCTGCTCGACTTCAAAGACGGAAAATGGAAAATGATTACGTTGGTATAGCGACAACGCCGAATCAATGCCCGATGCTCGGAGAGCTTCCGCGGCTTGAAATGCCTTGATTCAATCGTGTTTAAATCCACGATTTTCACATCGGCAAACTTCCTCGGCGAGCTTTTCCCGGGTCTTCTCTATCCCTACTTTCCGCCCTTCATAGAAGCCTTTTTCATAAGCCCTCCCCTTCGCGGACTCTATTGCGAACATGCTCGCATCACGGTCGGCAATTGCATTACTAATAAGCCGCTGGGTCACCCTTTCTTCCACAACTGGGTTAGCTTGACTGGCTGGTTGTGTCTGGGCGGCCTTGACCTTCCTTAGCTCGCGCTCAGCCGCTTCCGCGCGAGCTTCCAAGCTTCAAATGCGTTTATCCTTCTTCTCTATTTCTCGTCCGGCAGCACGAAGGCGCATGCCAATTTCGTAGGCGGTGTAAAGCCTTTTCACCGCCCCATGAACTCCCTTTCGAAACACCTCAAAGTCAGGTCGACCAACCATCGACTGCTGAACTTCTGGCGGAAAGATCTGTCGTACAAACTCGACCGCCACGTTCGGGTCCCGAATGATGGAATCTGCCTCTGTCAACGGTCTGTTCCCAATGAAAACAGAAAAGCTCAATGGGCGTGGTGGCCTACTGGCCTCACTTCGCAAACGAGGGGAGTTCCCCCGCTGGCACTTCTCCTTCCTTGGTGACCTGCTTCATTGACGCAGAGAGTGACGCCTCTCGTGTTCTGCAGATGCCCTACCCCCCGTACGGGGAGGTTCGCCACTTCAATTCATTGTTGAGTCCAGCTCCGCCAGCGTCCTGCCCTCTCCTTTACTATTAAAGAAAAGTCTGGTTGACATTCACGCTTTTCCACCCACGGAGGACAAGCAGAATCGAGTCGCTTTATGAGACTCAGATGGAATCTCTCACCCTTTTTAATTACTCAGGAGTGCACCCCACTCCCGAGGCGACATCATCAATGCACGCTTCTACAACCACTAATATTCAACATTGTTAATTCATTTCTGTATTCGGCATTGTCGATTTATCCCAAACTGGGGCAAGGGCAGGTTCATGAATCTCAACGGCCAAAAAGGCTAGCTGAAAGGATCACGTGCCTGTCATCCCATAATCTAATGATATTTGGCTTTCGGAGTTCATACATTGGCTAAGGCAAGGGCATATTTATTAATCTGATCGGCCAAATACCTAAACCCGATGCCGATCGATTTATGCCGCAGCCACTCCATGAACAAATAATATTCAGCGTTGTTAATTCATTTCTGTATTTGGTATTGTCGATTTATCCCGAACTAGGGCAAGGGCAGGTTCATGAATCTCAACGGCCAAAAAGGCTGGCCGAAAGGATCACGCGCCTCTCATCCCATAAACTAATGATATTCGGCTTTCAGAGTTCATACATTGGCTAAGGCAAGGGCAGATTTATTAATCTGATCTGCCAAATATCCAAGCCCGATGCCGATCGATTTATGCCGTAGCCACTCCATGAACAAATAATATTCAGCGTTGTTAATTCATTTCTGTATTCGGCATTGTCGTTTATCCCGAACTGGGGCAAGGGCAGGTTCATGAATCTCAACGGCCAAAAAGGCTGGCCGAAAGGATCACGCGCTTGTCATCCCATAAACTAATGATATTCGGCTTTCAGAGTTCATACATTGGCTAAGGCAAGGGCAGATTTATTAACCTGATCGGCCAAATACCTAAACTCGATGCCGATTGATTCATGCCACAGCCACTCAATGAACGAATAATATTCGGCAAGATCATATTTATTAATCTGATCACATTTATTAACCCTTAGATACTTAATCGGCAAATTCACATAAACGTTTATCTACCGCACAATAGACTGCAGTAGTTTTTACCCAAAATAGATAAAACAAAACAACAATCTTCATTGATAACAACAATTAAGTACAGGAAATAATGCAAGGCGAGAGAAATTTTCATTCATAAAGTGAATACAGAGTCGTCATTTTATACATGAAAATTTTCATTCATATAGATGTTTAATAAGAAAACAAAACATGACTACAAAAAGATACATTGAAAATACCTAACAAAACTAAAGTGATCCTCAAATCAATCCTCTGGATCAGACTCAAGCGGCTCAACATCCACTTGCTCATATGGAATCGACATGTCCAATGTCACTCCAGCGGTAGCAAGGGCTTTGAGCTAGCCATGTTTGAATCCCCGATTCTCGAATTTGGGGACCTCTTCTACATAATTGTCAAGAGCGGCGCTCTTCCCAGTCTCGAATGCTTCAGAAGCCTCGGAGTTGGCTTTTTACTTCGCCGTCTTCAACTCTGCCAATTCGGCCTCCAGCTTGGCAAGCACCTCAATGGCTAACTTGAGTGATTCCTCACTCGCGTTTGCCCTCTCCTCGGCTTCCGATCTGAGCTGGTCAGCAGTCCGCGCCCTTTCCTTCTCAATTTCGGTCCGCACACTTTCCATTGTGGCTCTCATCGCCTCAAACTCGGCCCTGTTCCTCTGACCCTCGACTTCTGACTGCAAACGGCTAATCCTTTCAACGGCATCATGCTGGTAGCGGCCTAATTTGGCGATCCTTCCGACCGTCTGCAAAACAAGTTAGGATCGTCACATACCAAGAAATACTGTTTGCAAACAAAACCAAAACAAGGAGTTAGGATGAAGTCACATACCATGAGGGCCGACTAGCAGCTAACGCTATTGCTACCAAATCTGGCTCCGCCCGAAAGGTTGCCTTATTAGCCGGCAACGAGACCGAGGCAGCCAAGCTCAACGTCACAGCGGTATCCTTCAAGGCCGACGCTTCAGAGGAAATCGACGTGTTTTTTATCTTTGGTTGAACAACGAAAGGAATAACCACATCCGACTCCTCTAAGCGTGGCCGTTTATCAACAGGGTTCTCTTCAAAGCCGGCCTCGCCCGCGGCAGCACGTTTCTCTCCCCGATCTTCTGAAATCGGCCGTTCTTCTGGATTCGGCCGATCGGTTGCCTTTTCCGTCTCGGCCACGTCAACGTGAGCCGTTTCTTCTATAATAATGGGTTCGGAAGATTCAGTCGGGGCAGGTCCAGAACGAGTGGCCTCGGCTTTCCGTCGGGCGGCCATGCGTTCGGCATTTCTCTTTCGCGCCATCTGCGTGAGACTTTCCTCAGCCATACCCTCAGAATAAGCGTCGGGAAGGTCTCCCAAACTTGTAAAAATATCTTCGAAGGTGTCCCCTCGGCCTGATGTGGACGGAGGGTCAGACGAGTTTAGTCCGGCTTCCTCAAAGGCCGAGTTAATTGCTTCGTTAACCTCCGCTGCCAACTGGTCCGGGTCCTCGGGGATCGGTTCGGCTGCTTGTTCTTCTACGTGTTCAGAATCGGATGTTTCTAAACCAATCTGTCTCAGTTTTTGAAGCTGGGGAAGATGAGGGCTGTAAGATGGTTGTCGCCTTGTGGGATCAGAATGTTGTCTGCCGCCGAGAATGTCGTGTAAGTCGGCTCGTACCACAGGAGAATGTGGGCCGCCCTCTATTGTTTTTGAAGGTTTAGACGGCCGACGAACTGTAGTGCGGTTTTGATTTCTGCAAGCATAACGTCGTCGTCTGAAACTAACACTCTCTTCAAGTCGCTGCCTGCATAAACAAAACGATTAGATGTATATAGTGCCGAGTACAAATATGGAAATAACATAAACAAAAGTGACCTAATCGGCCACCTGGTTCGCTTTTTCGCCTTGGCACAGGGTCTAGGCGATCTTCACCTTCGCCGAATTCTCAATTGCCGCGGACAACGACCATCATGTCATCGACACACTTGCCAGAGCTGGCAAGCATGGTCACTAAGTGATGACCAGTATCCTTGGCTCTAAGAAAGTAGCGTCCTAGCCGGTCAGTAGATTTGGCTAGGACATAACAGTGCCGAATGGCGGGTATACCTAAATTAATCCTAAGATGCCGATTTAGCTCTACAATTCCCATTATGATGCGAAAGAAATTCACATTGGGTTGGGAAGGGATTAGACCCCAGTATCGAAGAACGATCCTCAAGAATGGGTGAAGGGGAAAGCGGACTCCGCCTTTAGCAATTGATAAGAGAGGAAAGACGATTGTGCTCTCATCATCCCTCTCCATATTAGTGGTGCTGTTTGCCAAAAGTGACAGATGGACGTCATTGGGGATAGAAAAATGGAGTCGAAAGCCAGAGATTCGATCTGCTAAAAGGAGCTCCTTCAGATGTTTTGCCATTTTGGCCAGCCCAAGGATTATGGAAAACTAAAAGCAAACAAGGAAGCGAGATCAAAAATGAAGGAGAAGAAAACTTACAGGAGACGAAGGGAAAAACGAGAAACAAGGAGTTGCAGAAGCTGCGAAGTGAAGGAGTTGCACTACAAGGCGAGTCAGATATCTTTGAGTATTCAGAGCATACATTCAAAGAGACAATTTCAAATCACATTAAACGGAGGCAGTGTACGAAGGGGCGGGAAATCGTTACAATGACCAAAAAGCGTGTACGTGTTCTGACACGTATTGGGAAGAGGATTAACCGCAAACTTTTGATTTCCCAGGCTAGAAGCCAAACACGCTGACTAACTGATGCTAGTGGGGTGTTTGTGGGGTAATTGTGGGAGCCGAATTTCCTTGGATCAATAGAGGCGAATGGACCAGTCCGGTCTAGAACATAACCTCTATTCGACATTGACCCTAATCAATGGAAGAGCCGAATAAAATAGCCGGCATTCCAACCAGTAGAACAAAGGCCGAGTAAAAGTACATGTAAAGGATCAGGGATAGGCCAGGCCCTATGGCCCAAAGAGAATACTATAAATACAGGATCTTCAGTCAGATAAAGGTATGTAAGAACTAAGATATTTAACGTAAAATTCAAGCAATCAAGAGAGTATACACTAACTTATCCATCGGAGTGCTAATTCCAGCACCCCCGACCGGTGTGTTCATTCTTTTTCAGGTGGCTACCTGAGGATCACGAGCGTCCCCCAGGATCAGAAGAGTATTTCCAAACCACTTCTCCACAATATAACATTTATTTCTTTCATTTTTTCTAAACACCTTTTTTAAGCATATTGGATTTTTAAAAATATGTACAAATTAATCTCGTGATATATAATAGTCTTTTTTTATTTTTTATTTTCTTTTTCTTCTTTTGTATTAGCAAATTAATAACAAGAAATATATTTTTAATATTCAAAAGAAAAATAATATATAACATCTCTTTTTTTCATTTTCATTTTTTTTAAGCATGTTGAATTTTTTTAAACATGTGTAAATTAATCTTATGATATATATTAGCCTTCTCTCTCTTAATTTTTTTTTCCTTTTTTGTATTAGCAAAATCATAAATAGAAATATAATTCTAATTTAGTATTTAAATAAAATTAAAAATAATTTTTAAAAAATAAAATAAAATATGCTTCAAATTTAGCATTGTCATTGTAAAGGATAAAATGATTATTTGAGGAGTTATCTTTCTTTATAATTTTGTATTTTTAAATATCTAATTATATGAGAAAATAAATATTAAATATAAATAATTTCTAATCAAATAATTCAAAGATTATTTATCTCAAGATGGACGGTCCATTGCATCACTACAATTTCAAAAATGATGAGATATTGGCTTCGTTTGGAAAGTGAGTTGACTTTTTAGTTTTTTAAATTTTTAGCTTTTTGGCTATTTTAGCCTGGGCTAAAAAGTTTGATTTGGGAAGGGCTTTTTAACTTTTTGACTTTTTTAATTTTTTTTGTGAGAGAAGAGTGTAATGATTATGGGTTGGATGTGATATTTTGTTTGTTATGGCTAAAACAGCCTATTTTGCATTTCATAACTAAAATAGTCAAAAAAACCTATAAACCATCATCTCAAACGAAGCCTTATTTGCATAGGGCCCATATATTCTTATTGAGAATAACCACAACATGTAAGTGTGATCTTATGGACTCTATTTTTATAAGAAAATGAGTGAGACTCTTTTTTGGAGGACCCCCACAACTCCTATAATGATTCACATTATTCATGATGTGTGAGACTCATTCATATATATGCGGAGTTTACATCATGAATAGTATGAATCACTATAAATATTGTGGGATCCTAAAAAAAGACATCTCTATCCTTGCTCATTTTTATATATGTGCATGTTTATTTTCTACTACAACCCCGAGTCTGCAAACTTCATTAAATGACGACTCTGAGCCATCACGGAGGAATTGGGATCCTCTAGAGTGATTTTTTCCTAAAGTTTCCTAGAGTGTTACATTGTGTGGTTGGGATTTACTGGCAAGTCACATCAATTTTTCTGATGTGACTTACCAGTAAATCTCACCACACAATGTAGTACTCTAGGAAACTTTAGGGAAATTTTACTCTAGAGGATCCTTGCTCATCACGGAGGCTCTCTCCTCATGACAAAAGGGGCCATTATTAACTTTACTCATGCCTCTCTTGGCCGGGTGGTTATTGGATATTTTGAGAGTAGAGCCAAGTCGTATTTTATAATGGGTCCATTTGAGGAAGGTTTGAGTTGGGTTGGGATTATTTTTTAGATAAATTGTCATATTTGAATCATAATTATTTTATTTTTTTTGTTTACAAAAGTTAAAAAAATTAAAAAATTTATCTCAAATAAAACTTTTTAACCTCAGGCTTAAAAAAGTCAAAGAGTTAAAAAACTAACTCATATCCCAAACAAAGACAATATTATGATTAATAGAGATAGTAAGATATTATGATTTTATATTGGATGATTAAAAAATATATAAAAAAATAACAAATAATAATTTATAAAAGAGTATGAACACGTGACATTATAAAAGTACCTAATATTTTTCCCTCCCGTCCCCTAATTTTTCACAAAATTTATGTCGCCTACTATTACTACCCTCATAAAACAAAATATGTATTTTCTTAATAGATTTTGCGAACAAGTACCTTTGAGGCATAAGTAAAAATCAAAATATTTTTTTAAAAAAGGAATCAACCTAATTTACTTAAAAATTTACCACAAATCTGACTTGGCAACCACCTCTACATGCGGTTTGCAAAACAAACACTGTTTATCAATATTATTATTAGGGTAAATTATACTGACACCCTCTGAGATTTATATTTATTATAATTCCTTTCCTAACCTTTTGAAAATTACATCTCCCCTTAAGGTTTAAGGTTTCATTACAGATTCCTCCTCTCAGTAATTTAATTTTTTTAAATACTAATTTTACCCTCACTGGATAAATTACATTGACACCCCTCATATTTTAAAAATTACAATCCTCTCCCTAAGTTTTAAAGTAACATTACCAATTACCCCCTCGGTCAGTATTAGTTGGAAAAAAATTCATTGAAAAAAAAATTAATTGGAAAAAAAATTGTTTCAAAAAAAATTAATTGAAAAAAAAAATTGTTAGTAAAATTTTTAAATGTCTATTTAAAAACTAACGTAAACTCATTTTTTGAATTTACGTTTTTTCCTCAAATTTACAAACTAAGACAACTATTTATAAACCAAAAAAAATTATCAAACAAGTTTTCATGATAGTTTTTAAATTTTTTGTAAATATAAATTGAAAACTGAAAACGAAATAGTTACCAAACAGATTTTAGATGGTAAAAATGTCGTAAAATTAACAAATAATTAAATAAGTTACCAACGTAAGAAGTAACTTATTAAAAGATTCTTAGGCTATATATAGTTTTGATTTTTAGAATTTTTTTTAAAAAATTAAAAATTAATTTGGTTAAGAAATAAAAAATAAAAAGTAATTATCATTTTTATATAATTTTTATCTTTAGAGTGGTTAGAAATATTTTTTTACAAATTAAATTGAAACAGCCATACGTATGTATATAACCTGCCCAAAAGTTAAAATGATAATTATTTTTTATCCTTAAAGAATAATTATTTTTTATTTTTTATTTCTTAACCAAATTAGTTTTTAATTTTTTTAAAAAATTCTAAAAATCAAACCATACATAGCTTAAGAATCTTTTGATAAGTCATTTCTTACGTTGGTAACTTATTTAATTATTTGTTAATTTTACGATATTTTTTTCCATCTGAAACCTGTTTGGTAATCATTTCATTTTCAATTTTCAATTTATATTTACAAAAATTTAAAAAACTATCATAAAAAATTGTTTCATAATTTTTTTGATTTATAAATTGTTGTCTCAATTTGTAAATTTGAGGAAAAAACATAAATTCAAAAAATAAGTTTATGTTGATCTTTAAACAAAAATTTAAAGATTTTACTAACAAAATTTTTTTTAATTAATTTTTTCAAATAATTTTTTTTTCTAATTAATTTGTTTTTCAATAATTTTTTTTCCAACTAATACTAACCGAGCGAGCAATTGGTAATGTTATTTTAAACCTTAGGGAGAAAACTGTAATTTTTAAAATGTGAGGGATGTCAATGTAATTTACCTAGTGAGGGAAAAATTGGTGTTTAAAAAAAATTAAATTGCTGAGGAGAGGAATCTATAATGAAACTTTAAATCTTATGGGAGAGATGTAATTTCTAAAAGGTGAGGGAGGAATTGTAATAAACATAAACCTCAAGGGGTGTCAGTGTAATTTACCCTTATTATTAAGTAAAGGTCTAAATTGGTTTAGTAAAACTTTCTTCTCCTCATGTCACGTGACAACTTTAGATATTTTAAAATGAAAAAATTATTATACACAACACGTAAATAAGTTTTGAGCCTAAAACCTTGAGTTTTATTAAGAACATACTTATCATTTAAGTAACATATATAGGGGGTGTTTGTTTCAGCTTTTCAGAGCCAACTTATGGCTTTTAGCTTTGAAAAAGTTATTTTGGACTGTTTGGTTAAACTTATTTCAAACAGCTTCTGATTCTAACAGCTTATTTTAACTCAAAAAAGCTGATTCTGAGAATCTGCTCACCCCTTGCTTCTGATTATCAGCTTCTGCTGTGGACATGTTAATTTATGGTTATACTCTTAAATTTTTGTATTTTTTATTTTTTTAAAAATAGAAAAAGACTCAAATGGACTATAGATTATTATTATTATTTTTTATGAGAAATGTAGACAAATAAAAAATAAAAATTAATTGAAAAAGCTATTTCACAGCTTATTTAACAAACACTACTCAGCAACTTAAATCTATAATCCAACAGCTACACCAAACAGCTTAACAACTTCTGATTAAAGTCATAATCTATAATCTGTTAAGGTATAATCTATAAGCTGTTTTAACAGCTACACCAAACGGGACCATATTATAATATTAAATTCTTTATTATTTGTTTTTATTATTAATTATCTGAAATGCATACGGATGGTGTGTGTCACCCCGCTAATATTAATTAGGTTATGTATCCCTCTTGATAGAAAAGAAGAGAAATTGCTTTCCGTGGTCGCGGCGGTTGCCACCATTGTTACACCAAGGTTACCTCTCATTATTGGACCAATTTTTCGTTATATTTATCCAGATTAGCGCTTAGGATTTAAGGGCATGTGTTGATTGGATAGATTAGAGTATGAGATTGAGATTATTAATCCGTGGGCTTAATTATCATATGTTTGTTTTAACATTTTAGTTTAGGATTATTAATTCAATGGATAATTAATCCAACAAATTTGTAGGATTATTAATAATGGGGTAGGGGTGAGATTATTAATCGAATAGATAATTTATCCTATTAATCCAATTGGATAGTGAATACCACACTAATTTGATAGGATTATTAATACCTCACTGTTAGTCTTCTGAATCAAACATGACCTTAAATTAGTGTGATATTTACTATTCAATTGGATTAATAGGATAAATTATCCATTGGATTAATAATCCCATTCCCACCCTATTACTAATAATCCTACAAATTTGTTGGATTAATTATCCATTGAATTAATAATCCGAAACTAAAATGTTAAAACAAATATAGGATAATTGGACCCACGGATTAATAATCCTAATCGCATACTCTAATCCATCCAATCAAACATGCTCTATGTTTGATTCACAAGATTAATAGTGAAGTATTAGTAATTCTATTAAATTAGTGTGGTATTCACTATCCAGTTGGATTAATATCCGTTGGATTAATAATTTCACCCCTATCCCATTACTAATAATCTTACAAATTTGTTGGATTAATTATTCATTGGATTAATAATCCTAAACCAAAATGTTAAAACAAACATAGGATAATTGGGTCCACGGATTAATAATCCCAATCTCATACTCTAATCCACCCAATCAAACATGCCCTAAAAGAACTTAAACAATTTTGTTTCCAAGTTCTGGTGGGATTGTGTGGATTTGTTTTTCCATAATGAAAGAAGTAGCTTCTTAATAATCAATTCAGTATGTGAGGATTTTAATTATTGTAGATTGTTTAATGATATATTACTACAATAATTGCTTTCTTTGCTCAGAGATAAGAGTGTTTCTTCTGTTTCTAGCTTTTGGAGCTTCATACAAAATTGTTAAATTTACATCCTAAAATCTAATGGAAGCAAAATCAGTGTTTTGAGTAAACCTTTGCTTTACAAACTTACACTGGTGATTGACAAAAAACTGAGATTGGCAACATACACAGTCAACAACGGGAATTGTTGTAACAGAATAACAACGCTGTATATATAGATCAGTAACTCACAATACTATTTTTTATTTTGGTAATTTCTTTTCTTTTCTTTTCTTTTTTAAAAAAAAATTAAAGTAGGCTCCACGCTGAGGCGGCTTCCAAGTGAGATTTTGGCAAACTTTTGGGTAAAATGGATAGGTTCCGTAGGCTTATTGTTGTAAAATACAACGTATTTTCTCAATAATGATTGTGACCTCTAATTTTGAGAATTTTCATGACTTCCAAAATAATCTGAATCACTCATGTGAGAGGGGTAAGAAAAAAAAAAAAAAAAAACAAAACAAAACAAATACATGAGTGGTCTAGATCATTTTGGGGTCATGAAAATATCTAAATTTGGGACTTTCAATCATTTTGCGTATTTTTTAATAACTTTAATGTATTTTTATTGAAATTAATATAAATTTTTTAATATTTTTACATATTTTTAAGGCATTTTTATACATTTTCCAACATTAAACAATACCTAAAGAGCACTTGTTAGCATTTGTCTCTATTTAGAAACTTTTTACAATACATACCTTTTTTCGAAGATGTATATTATATACAAATTGTGATAATTTGTGATATTAATACTATAAACTATTATAACTAAACATCACAATAAGTTATGACTAAATACCAAAATGAATAAACAAAATAATAAGCACAATATGTCATGACAAAGTTATAACTAACACTATAATAAATCATAACTAAGTCATAATTAACACTGAATTGAGTCATAACCAAATAATACTTGAGACATAATGAAAATAACCAAAATAAGAACTATAATAGATCATAATAAAATCATAACCAACATAGTCATAATAAAATTAGAACTAACACTACAAATTAGTCGTAACCAATGACTATCAAAGTTATAACTGGGCACATGGTACATCCTTCTTTGGTCCCCAATTTAAGGCATATGTTAATAAGTTTAAAAACATCGCTATAACATATAAAAATTTTAGGGTCTAAAGTTTTCTATTCTAAAAAGTTAAAATTCTGTTAAATAAAACATTGGTAAATCAATTGGTAAATCAAAAGGTTGTCCAAAAATGTCAACAAAAAAAAATACTTTAGTGAAAACGTTGCTAATAAATGTGAGAAAAAAAATTTGGCCAAAATATTTATGTTTCTTAAATGAAGCTTTGGGTCTCAAAATGATATAATTCATTATTAAATGTCTAATTTTATTATTAAAAATATAACAATGACACTTGTAGTAAATAAAATATTTTGTTCCTAAAAAGTGATTTTGGCCTATTTTGAAAAGATGGTTAAAAATTAACTTTTTAGCTTTTTTGATTTTTTTGAAAAAACGTGTAAAAAATATGAGATGATATAACCTAAAATATATTAAAAGCTAGCTTTTGCTACCAACTCACTTCCCAAAAGAGCCCGAATGTCTCTAAATTTTTATTTCTAAAACCTTAATTTGTTGTAATAGATTATAAATTTTTCATAAATGTATGTAATAAAAATTATACATATATTTTTTTTTTAAAACTCTCAGGATCCAAGAAATATCAGTGATAAAGAATATAGAGAACTGCTCCGTTTGGCAAGAACTTTTTTGGCTATTTTTGCCACAAAAGACAAAATAGGCTATTTTAGCCGCAACAAACAAAACATCACATCCAACCCATAATCATTACATTCTTATCTCACAAAAAAAGCCAAAAAATCAAAAAATCCTTCCCAAACTAAACTTTTTAACCCAGGCTAAAATAACCAAAAAACCAACTCACTTCCCAAACGGAGGATATTTTTTTTTTCCTCTCATATATTTATTTATTTATTTTCCTCTCATGTTTTTTTTCCCTCTCTTATGTTTATTCTATATATGTTGGATTTACAAATTAACAATAAATTTTTTATTATTCTATGCATATGATAGATCATACATATTCATACTGTTTGTTAGGTAAATTCACCCAAAAAGTAAAAAAATAAATTAAATACATTTATATTATTTTCCAAAATAAAAATAAATTTTTTGGTGGGGGGAGTGAGGGGCCCATTTTACCCTTATTAACTGCTATTGACAGGTAATCTAGAATTGTACTAATTTAATGATCATTTAATTGCACTTTATTTAAATTTAAAATGATGCTTTATAAATGAAGGTGGTTTTTAATTTTTAGAGAAACTACACCACAGTGGGTGTCAAAAAAAATTATAAAATAATAAATATTATAAATATTAATTATTAAAATTATAAATTTTTTCATTAATGAGTAATTAACTTTTCCTGCCACCATAGTGCAACAATTGTCCCTTAAATTTTTTTTTTTGCAACCTTTATTTGATACTTATATTATTATCATGTTTATATATTATAGTAATACTAAAAATACATAAGCCAAATATAAAATATGACAGAAAATGTCTCATATCATGTGAACACCATCTCTTAGAAGCACAGAGACATTATTATATATTGGATGACCAGATAGTATAGTAGCCCTACATTTTCTATTCTAGTCCCTTACGCTGTGTTTGGTTGAGGGATTTGAGGAAAAATTTGGAAAGAGAAAGGGAAAAGTTAGGTAAAATGCGAATAAAATATACCTACATTTCACCTAGTTTCACACACCTTTTCTCTTTCCCTTTCCAAATCTCTCTCCCAAATCATCCAACCAAACACAGCATTAAGTGTCATTTTGGCAAGTTGGCAAAAAGCCAACGTTTTGCCAACAAAATCAAAAACGCCAGCCATGCTTTTTACCCAAGAAGCCCATTTGGCAAGACCAAAAAACGCAGCACCAAATTTACCAAATTACCCTCTAAAATATTTTAATTAATTAATTTAAAAATCAAAAAGTAAGGATATTTTAGTAATTTCAGAGTGATGTGACACTTAAGCCAAAAGTCAGCTTTTTACCAACTTCCCAAATCACTTTCAAAAAAGCCAAAAAACTTGATAAAAAGCCAAAAGTCAACTTTTTATCAACTTTTCAAAACACCCCTAAGTGGGGAAAGAATAGATGGATATGTGATACGCAAGCAACGCTTTATATAAATTACTCCACATTTGTAATTAACAATTTTATTTTCGAAGCAATTATATCTTCGTTAAATAAATATATATTAATTCGGTGCTCTAATTAACTATACTAGTGGTAGATGCACAGGTCATACATGTGTAATTGTATATCTATATTTTTGGATAAATTATGTAAATGATTCTTATAATTTATACGATATGTCAATTTGATTCATATTATTTAATTTGTTCAATTTTACTCATTAATTTAACAGATTGTATCATATTGATCTAATAAATAACAACCATTAGGTTTGGTCAATGAAAACTCAAACGATATGTCAATTTAGTCACTGTCAAAATCGAGAAAATTTAAATAACAGGGATTAAATTGACACATTGTGTAAACCATAAGGATCAAATTGACACATCGTTTGAGCACATGACAACTTTCCGTCCACCAAACCTAACGGCTGTTATTTATTGGACTAATATGACACAATTCGTGAAATTAAAAAGCAAAATCAAGCAAATTAAAATAACAAAGACCAAATTAATACATCGTATAAATTATAGGGACTATTTGTATAATTTATCCTATATTTTTCAATGGTTTATTAAATAAGAAATATTAATTGATTTTGAAAACTAATTAATAGTAGACGTAGTAAAATGTCTCTTCATTCAGTTAGCAATTCTATTAGTACTCTTAAAAATCAAAATTATGTTACAAAATTTTTAAAAATATATTTTAAATTGTGTGCTTTTTATAATAGGATCTATATTAAATATTAATCCAACATTACGAATAAAACAAATTAAAGGATAACAATGAAATGGAATTTTTTTTTATCAAAGGTCATGAGATAAAATGGAAAAGTCAGCCCATTAAAGTGGAAGGTTTCTTCAAACAACGAGACTGGGTCAACTATTCAATCAAATGCTATGGCATTGGACTTAAAACGAAACTTTCAATTGGGTCCCACATCGGAGTTACACTATGTGGGCCACAGATAACTACGTGGGGTCCTGCAAAACTCACCTCTCGTTGGCCCGTTTGTCATATCAAGTTTATGACGTCTATTATAATTTAAATTTATATATTTTACTGAATTCTATTAGTAGAGGAGAAATTGTTGATGTGGAGATTGTTAAGTATTTATAATTTAATTTTATATATTTTATTGAATTTAAATTTGATAAAAATTTGGTGAAAATAGAATTTCAATTGATTCATTAAATTGATATTAAATAAAGGGAGATATATATTTTTTTATCAAATTAAGGTAGTGTTTAGTCTTTTATCAAATTTTGTAGATAGTTGTTAGCGGAGATTTTGACCTTATGGACTGAAAATTTAATCTAGGCTGGATGATCGGCTAAATTTGATGAAAATCTTAGTTCACCATTAGAGTGTATCATATCAGATCAAACTTTTTATTAAAATTTTGTTCAAATTTGATGAAAGATTTAATGAACGATTGGAGATGTTCTGAGTGAGGGAATTAAAAAAAATTGTATTTGTTTGTGATATATTTTAGTGAGGGGATTAACTATCTGAAATACCATAAATACACGTTAGTGTTTTTGATATATTTTAATATTAAAAATTATATTTTATATTATATTATTTTAATATTTTTTTGGCTTCATTTGGCATAGAGGGTTTGAGCTAAAATAGTCGCAAAAAGACAAAATAAGCTAAAAAGTCAATAAAACAAAATGTCACATCTAAATTATAATCATTTTATTTTTCTCTAACAAAACTCTAAAAAACCAAAAAAAATTCATCCCAAACGAAACTTTTTTAATCCCAAATTAAAATAGTCAAAAAATCAAAAAATTAAAAAACCAACCTAACATCCCAAATGAAAGCTTTATATATATAAGAAAAAATGACGTAATACACACGCCCGCGCACACAAAAAAAAAATCAGACACACGACACACAGCATGAGTAAAATGATTTTTTTCCAAGCTAATCTCCTCCTCCAAATCCCATGCTAATCCCAAGGGATTATCAATTACAAGCTTCACTTTGGAAGCAAACATAATATTAACAATCCCAACACATTAAATAGTATAGTCCCAAGGGCCTACATTTGAAAACAAACATGGCCTTAAAATTTAGTGAGACTTTTTTATAGATTAGGAAGTCCTACAAAATATTTCTTAACCTAATAACAGGGTTCCTAACTACTTTTTGGGCGTTTAAGGCGTTTAAGGCAAACTCATAAGATGAGGCCTCAACTCTCATACATATTTTAAAATATATATATATATATATATATTGGTAAGATAGTAATAATTTTTAATTTATTTATATTTTTTGCTTGTACCTCTTATAAATTTTTGTTACATATGCTACACATAATTATTGACGTAAATCATAATTATTGACATAAATTTTGAACATTTTAGATCATTAACACTATTAATTTATTCACATTTTTTCTTGACGTTGTAAATTAAATCGTAAAATCTAATTAACTTCAACTTAAAAATAATAATTTTTGAGAAGCTATTGTAAAATAATTTATACATTTGGCAAGCAAGAATTCATTATTTTTAAATAATTTACCAATTCAATTGTTTGTTTAAACTTTCATTTTTGAACTACTAATACTATAATGTAGTGTTTGGCTCACTGAAATGAAATTGAATTGAATAAAATGGTCATTCTTTAGTTATAAAATTACAATTCTCTCATAATGGTGAATGATAATTTTATTTGTAATCTTTTTTAGTAAATCAAATGTGAAAATGAACATTATGAACTCTATTCAACTTTATTTTAATAAACCAAACATAATTTAAGATTAAAATAATTAACCAACCATAACTTAAGATTAAAATTATTTTGTGACCTTATGTTTTAGATAGAATTTGAGGCCTGAAGTACCAGCCTTACTTGCCTTACCTCAGGGCAACCTTGCCTAATAAATGCCATTTTCCCCATTAAAAAAATAAAAAAAAAAAAAAAATTATGATATTTCATAGTTAAAATATCATACAAAAATTTCAAAATTTTACAATTTTGGAAAATTTATTAGTTGTAATATTTTTTCTCAAAATTTCAAAAATTTTCAAATATAAAAACACCACTAGTCTGCTCATCCCTCTCCCACAACAAAATATATACTAGGAACTGTGAAATTTTCATAATTTTTGTGTTTAAAATTATGAAATTTCATCTTATAAAAAATATAAATTTTATCAAAAATATATGTAGAGATCATCACATTTTAAAATTTAAAATCATAAAAGTACTAACTCAAAAACTCAGTAATGCAATCAATGTCAGTGGTGTTGCTGAGCACTCCACTAATGAACAAATTCAAAATGTTTCTCAAATATTTTTAAAAAAATGATTTAAGATACTAATTTTGAATGCCAACTGGACATTATTGATTAAAGTTTCGAAGAATAGAATTTGATAATAGAGTTTTACGTAGAGGTGCTCAGTGGATTGTTTAATCCGTTTAAATTGATCAAATCGATCTAATCTGTCACATTTTGAACAGATATGTGAAGATGAGCGGACGATTGTCAATTGATTTTTTTTTCAATCCGCTTAGTTTTGGATAGGTGAGGGATTTGAGATTCTTCTGGCCGCAATTGAACTGCCAAACTGAGAGAACTCCTAATAATTTGTAAGATTTTGTGTTTTCAATTTGTTTAGATATTCTGTTTGTATTTTCAATTGAAAAATAATTTAGATATTCTATTATGTTTTCAATTTATTTTTAATTTGGAAATCTTTTTATCAAATCGCAAGTGTTGATATTTGGTATTTTTGTGTAGAAAATATAATGCTTAATTTTGTCATTTTTTTTTGAAAAAATCAAATTAAATAATTTTTGAATAAAAAAAGTAATGAAATAGTTTTAATAATGCATGGTTTTCTTATATGTATTTATTATTGGTATTTGACAATTTACTTGATAATCTTTTGGTTATGTTGAGTTAGATTGTTATCCAAAAAAATAATGTTGATAAGTTGTTGTATTATGTTCAAAATTTGTAAAAGTCGCCAAATCGATTCACATTCATCTGCCAATTTGCCAATCTGCTCAATCCGCATCCTCTAATCCGGCAGACAGAAGCGGATTGATTTTTCTCAATCCGCCAATCTGACGGATGAATGGTAGATTGGAAGTTTTCCAACCACAACCGAACCGTAAGCAACCCTAATTTTACATTCACAAAATGGCTGGGTTAGGGATGTATGATTATTTATAAGGAGATAAATTTACTCTACACTCCTCTGAAAATGTGACTCATTGCCTAATTATGAGTTAAAATAGTTGTGATTATACTTGGAGGTGATATTATTATGACTTGAAGTGGTGACCAAATCAAAGTAGAGCCGATGTACCTTTAGTTACTACTCAAAATGGTGTTTAATTATCATGTAAAATGATATTAGTTATCACTCAAAAGTAACAACCTAAACAATTCAAAATAATGTTAGTTATGTCCATAATAAATTTGATTATGCTACAAAACGGTGTTTAATTATCATGTAAACTGATATTAGTTACTACTCAAAAGTAATGACTTAAATACAATTCAAAATGATGTTAATTTAAGCCACAATAAATTTGGTTATGCCAAAAAAGGTTCATAGACGCGCAAAAAAGATGTGCACTATCACTTCGATTGTGACTTTTATTTATTTATTTGTGGCCAACAAAACACAATTGAAATGAATTACACTTTCTACATGTCTAAATATATAACTCACTTCATTAAAGTTGTACTCAAAATAAGTTTAGCTATTACTTAAATACCAAAAAGAGGGGGAACACTTCATATGCTTCATGGTCATTAAATAGTTTCTGAATTGTGCTATCTATATTAAAGCATTGTTTCAATTTGTAATTGAAAAGTGCATTTAGTGAGCCCAGCTACAAGGTACATCAAATCCATCATTTGCTGAAGAATTGTTTCAGAAAGTGGATCCATTAAATCACCACATAAAGATATATAAAGCACCAATAATAGTAAGGTAACAGTCCTCTTTCAGTGGGGTGTTTGCAGTTGTGTGAAATACTTCTTAGCAATCAAAGTCTTTGTTGTGTGTTTACTACACACAAAAAGAGCACATTCAGAAGGACAAAAAGGGAAATTACATTGACCAACGAGGTTTGATTAAATATATTACAAGTAGATTTATTAGTTTAGAAATATGACACCGTTGATAAGATACCTAATGACGAAGATGAAATGTTGAGCATAGATACAGGGCAGACACATATGGATCATACTACTCAGTTGTAGCTCAAGTCACACTTGACATATGCCAAAGCTGCAAAATGAGTCGCAATCCTAGCAATATGAGCTGTAACCCCAGTTGCAGTCTACTGCAGCCCAGTTAGCCAAAGCTTGAAGTTTGTTAGTCTGTTAGAACTAGAGTTAGATAGTAATTTCTTGGAAAATTTAGAAGAGGTGAATTAAAATACTCTTCATTTGAATGAAATGATGCAACCCTTCATGGTATTTCTTTATCTTAAAAGGGTGTGACCTAAGGGTCATCTTTTTCTTCATGCCTTTTCTATTCAAACTGAATATGTGTCAACAAAGCCTATATAAAGGCAGCCCCCATTCCAATTTTTTTCATTCCAAATTCCTCAAGTTCAAGCATTCTTGTATTCTTCATCTATGCGAGTCTGAATTTTGTGAGTGCAAAACATAATTTTGGTTCGTTGTACAATCAATGAGTGTGCTCTCTTCGTTTATGGTGATTGTTGTATCGTGGAAATAGGACGTCCATTGTTCTCAAGCATTATTGGAGAAAATGAAATTTTGTCTTAAAGACACAATTGTTTGTAATGCCTCAATATCCACACCATGATATGCTACCAACCCAACATATGAACAATAAGCAAATTATACAGTTTAATAACTGGAATCTATCACATTCTCATAAATTTCTTGTCAAGCTCAAAGTAATAAAATTACAATACACGGTAATATAAAAATATCCATCTAAATTGCCA
>JAXFYN010000407.1:29409-57305 GCA_036172215.1 Camellia granthamiana | reverse complement strand
AGTGGCAGATATGTAAATACGGCGTTTGCTTACCATTTCTCACGCATTAGGGTTCGAACAATCGAACTCGAACACCTACACGGATTCTCCTGCACAGTGGCAGATATGTAGATACGACGTTTACTTACCATTTCTCACGCATTACGCTTCGAACACTCGAACACCTATACGGATTCTCCTGCACAGTGGCAGATATGTAAATACGTCGTTTACTTACCATTTCTCACGCATTACGGTTCGAACACTCGAACACCTATACGGATTCTCCTGCACAGTGGCAGATATGTAAATACGACGTTTACTTACCATTTCTCACGCATTACGCTTCGAACACTCGAACACCTATACGGATTCTCCTGCACAGTGGCAGATATGTAAATACGGTGTTACTTACCATTTCTCACGCAATACGGTTCGAACACTCGAACACCTACACGGATTCTCCTACACAGTGGCAAATATGTAAATACGACGTTTACTTACCATTTCTCATGCATTAGGGTTCGAACACTCGAACACCTATACGGATTCTCCAGCACAGTGGCAGATATGTAAATACGGCGTTTACTTACCATTTCTCACGCATTAGGGTTCGAACAATCGAACACCTACACGGATTCTCCTGCACAGTGGCAGATATGTAAATACGACGTTTACTTACCATTTCTCACGCATGTACGCTTCGAAGCACTCGAATACCTATACGGATTCTCCTGCGCAGTGGCAGATATGTAAATACGGCGTTTACTTACCATTTCTCACGCATTACGATTCGAACACTCGAACACCTATACTGATTCTCCTGCACAGTGGCAGATATGTAAATACGACGTTTACTTACCATTTCTCACGCGTTACGATTCGAACACTCGAACACCTATACGGATTCTCCTGCACAGTGGCAGATATGTAAATACGACGTTTACTTACCATTTCTCATGCATTAGGGTTCGAACACTCGAACACCTATACGGATTCTCCTGCACAGTGGCAGATATGTAAATACGGCGATTACTTACCATTTCTCACGCATTACGGTTCGAACAATCGAACACCTACACGGATTCTCCTACACAGTGGCAGATATGTAAATACGGCGTTTACTTACCATTTCTCATGCATTACCGTTCGAACAGTCGAACACCTATACGGATTCTCCTGCACAGTGGCAGATATGTAAATACGTCGTTTACTTACCATTTCTCACGCATTAGGGTTCGAACAATCGAACACCTACACGGATTCTCCTGCACAGTGGCAGATATGTAAATACGACGTTTACTAACCATTTCTCACGCATTACGCTTCGAACACTCGAACACCTATGCGGATTCTCCTCCACAGTGGCAGATATGTAAATACGGCGTTACTTACCATTTCTCACGCATTACGCTTCGAACACTCGAACACCTATACGGATTCTCCTGCACAGTGGCAGATATGTAAATACGGCATTTACTTACATTTCTCACGCATTAGGGTTCGAACAATCGAACACCTACACGGATTCTCCTGCACAGTGGCAGATATGTAAATACGACGTTTACTTACCATTTCTCATGCATTAGGGTTCGAACACTCGAACACCTATACGGATTCTCCTGCACAGTGGCAGATATGTAAATACGGCGTTTACTTACCATTTCCCACGCATTAGGGTTCGAACAATCGAACACCTACACGGATTCTCCTGCACAGTGGCAGATATGTAAATACGTCGTTTACTTACCATTTCTCACGCATTAGGGTTCGAACAATCGAACACCTACACGGATTCTCCTGCACAGTGGCAGATATGTAAATACGACGTTTACTAACCATTTCTTACGCATTACGCTTCGAACACTCGAACACCTATGCGGATTCTCCTCCACAGTGGCAGATATGTAAATACGGCGTTACTTACCATTTCTCACGCATTACGCTTCGAACACTCGAACACCTATACGATTCTCCTGCACAGTGGCAGATATGTAAATACGGCATTTACTTACCATTTCTCATGCATTACGGTTCGAACACTCGAACACCTACAAGGATTCTCCTGCACAGTGGCAGATATGTAAATACGACGTTTACTTAACATTTCTCAGGCATTAGGGTTCGAACACTCGAACACCTATACGGATTCTCCTGCACAGTGGCAGCTATGTAAATACGGCGATTACTTACCATTTCTCACGCATTACGGTTCGAACAATCGAACACCTACACGGATTCTCCTGCACAGTGGCAGATATGTAAATACGGCGTTTACTTACCATTTCTCACGCATTACCGTTCGAACAGTCGAACACCTATACGGATTCTCCTGCACAGTGGAAGATATGTAATTATGGCGTTTACTTACCATTTCTCACGCGTTACGCTTCGAACACTCGAACACCTACACGGATTCTCCTGCACAGTGGCAAATATGTAAATACGACGTTTACTTACCATTTCTCATGCATTAGGTTCGAACACTCGAACACCTATACGGATTCTCCTGCACAGTGGCAGATATGTAAATACGGCGTTTGCTTACCATTTCTCACGCATTAGGGTTCGAACAATCGAACACCTACACGATTCTCCTGCACAGTGGCAGATATGTAGATACGACGTTTACTTACCATTTCTCACGCATTACGCTTCGAACACTCGAACACCTATACGGATTCTCCTGCACAGTGGCAGATATGTAAATACGTCGTTTACTTACCATTTCTCACGCATTACGGTTCGAACACTCGAACACCTATACGGATTCTCCTGCACAGTGGCAGATATGTAAATACGACGTTTACTTACCATTTCTCACGCATTACGCTTCGAACACTCGACACCTATACGGATTCTCCTGCACAGTGGCAGATATGTAAATACGGCGTTACTTACCATTTCTCACGCATTACGCTTCGACACTCGAACACCTATACGGATTCTCCTGCACAGTGGCAAATATGTAAATACGGCGTTTACTTACCATTTCTCATGCATTAGGTTCGAACACTCGAACACCTACAAGGATTCTCCTGCACAGTGGCAGATATGTAAATACGACGTTTACTTACCATTTCTCACGCATTAGGTTCGAACACTCGAACACCTATACGGATTCTCCTGCACAGTGGCAGATATGTAAATACGACGTTTACTTACCATTTCTCACGCATTACGCTTCGAACACTCGAACACCTATACGGATTCTCCTGCACAGTGGCAGATATGTAAATACGGCGTTTACTTACCATTTCTCACGCATTACCGTTCGAACAGTCGAACACCTATACGGATTCTCCTGCACAGTGGCAGATATGTAAATACGGCATTTACTTACCATTTCTCACGCATTAGGTTCGAACAATCGAACACCTACACGGATTCTCCTGCACAGTGGCAGATATGTAAATACGACGTTTACTTACCATTTCTCATGCATTAGGGTTCGAACACTCGAACACCTATACGGATTCTCCTGCACAGTGGCAGATATGTAAATACGGCGCTTACTTACCATTTCCCACGCATTAGGGTTCGAACAATCGAACACCTACACGGATTCTCCTGCACAGTGGCAGTATATGTAGATACGACGTTTACTTACCATTTCTCACGCATTACGCTTCGAACACTCGAACACCTATACGGATTCTCCTGCACAGTGGCACATATGTAAATACGACGTTTACTTACCATTTCTCATGCCATTACGGTTCGAACACTCGAACACCTATACGGATTCTCCTGCACAGTGGCAGATATGTAAATACGGCGTTTACTTACCATTTCTCACGCATTAGGGTTCAACAATCGAACACCTACACGGATTCTCCTGCACAGTGGCAGATATTTAAATACGAGTTTACTTACCATTTCTCACGCATTACGCTTCGAACACTCGAACACCTATACGGATTCTCCTGCACAGTAGCAGATATGTAAATACGGCGTTTACTTACCATTTCTCACGCATTACGCTTCGAACACTCGAACACCTATTACGGATTCTCCGGCACAGTGGCAGATATGTAAATACGGCATTTACTTACCATTTCTCACGCATTTGGGTTCGAACAATCGAACACCTACACGGATTCTCTGCACAGTGGCAGATATGTAAATACGACGTTTCCTTACCATTTCTCACGCATTACGCTTCGAACACTCGAACACCTATGCGGATTCTCCTGCACAGTGGCAGATATGTAAATACGGCGTTTACTTACCATTTCTCACGCATTACGCTTCGAACACTCGAACACCTATACGGATTCTCCCGCACAGTGGCAGATATGTAAATACGGCATTTACTTACCATTTCTCACGCATTAGGGTTCGAACGCTCGAACACCTACACGGATTCTCCTGCACAGTGGCAGATATGTAAATACGACGTTTACTTAACATTTCTCACGCATTACGCTTCGAACACTCGAACACCTATACGGATTCTCCTGCACAGTGGCAGATATGTAAATACGGCGATTACTTACCATTTCCCACGCATTACGGTTCGAACAATCGAACACCTACACGGATTCTCCTGCACTGTGGCAGATATGTAAATACGACGTTTACTTACCATTTCTCACGCATTACGCTTCGAACACTCGAACACCTATACGGATTCTCCTGCACAGTGCACATATTTAAATACGACGTTTACTTACCATTTCTCATGCATTACGGTTCGAACACTCGAACACCTATACGGATTCTCCTGCACAGTGGCAGATATGTAAATACGGCGTTTACTTACCATTTCTCACGCATTAGGGTTCCAACACTCGAACACCTACACGGATTCTCCTGCACAGTGCTAGATATTTAAATACGACGTTTACTTACCATTTCTCACGCATTAGGGTTCGAACACTCGAACACCTATACGGATTCTCCTGCACAGTGGCAGATATGTAAATACGGCGTTTACTTACCATTTCTCACGCATTACGCTTCGAACACTCGAACACCTATACGGATTCTCCGGCACAGTGGCAGATATGTAAATACGGCATTTACTTACCATTTCTCACGCATTTGGGTTCGAACAATCGAACACCTACACGGATTCTCTCCTGCACAGTGGCAGATATGTAAATACGACGTTTCCTTACCATTTCTCACGCATTACGCTTCGAACACTCGAACACCTATGCGGATTCTCCTCCACAGTGGGCAGATATGTAAATACGGCGTTACTTACCATTTCTCACGCATTACGCTTCGAACACTCGACACCTATACGGATTCTCCTGCACAGTGGCAGATATGTAAATACGACGTTTACTTACCATTTCTCATGCATTACGGTTCGAACGCTCGAACACCTACACGGATTCTCCTGCACAGTGGCAGATATGTAAATACGACGTTTACTTAACATTTCTCATGCATTAGGGTTCGAACACTCGAACACCTATACGGATTCTCCTGCACAGTGGCAGCTTTGTAAATACGGCGATTACTTACCATTTCTCACGCATTACGGTTCGAACAATCGAACACCTACACGGATTCTCCTGCACAGTGGCAGATATGTAAATACGGCGTTTACTTACCATTTCTCACGCATTACGCTTCGAACACTCGAACACCTATACGGATTCTCCTGCACAGTGGCAGATATGTAAATACGGCATTTACTTACCATTTCTCACGCATTAGGGTTCGAACAATCGAACACCTACACGGATTCTCCTGCACAGTGGCAGATATGTAAATACGACGTTTACTTACCATTTCTCACGCATTAGGGTTCGAACACTCGAACACCTATACGGATTCTCCTGCACAGTGGCAGATATGTAAATACGGCGTTTGCTTACCATTTCCCACGCATTAGGGTTCGAACAATCGAAGACCTACACGGATTCTCCTGCACAGTGGCAGATATGTAAATACGACGTTTACTTACCATTTCTCACGCATTACGCTTCGAACACTCGAACACCTATACGGATTCTCCTGCACAGTGGCAAATATGTAAATACGACGTTTACTTACCATTTCTCACGCATTAGGGTTCGAACACTCGAACACCTATACGGATTCTCCTGCACAGTGGCAGATATGTAAATACGGTGTTTACTTACCATTTCTCACGCATTACGGTTCGAACAATCGAACACCTACACGGATTCTCCTGCACAGTGGCAGATATGTAAATACGACGTTACTTACCATTTCTCACGCATTACGCTTCGAACACTCGAATACCTATACGGATTCTCCTGCGCAGTGGCAGATATGTAAATACGGCGTTTACTTACCATTTCTCACGCATTACGATTCGAACACTCGAACACCTATACGGATTCTCCTGCACAGTGGCAGATATGTAAATACGACGTTACTTACCATTTCTTACGCATTACGATTCGAACACTCGAACACCTATACGGATTCTCCTGCACAGTGGCAGATATGTAAATACGACGTTTACTTACCATTTCTCATGCATTACGCTTCGAAGACTCGAACACCTATACGGATTCTCCTGCACAGTGGCAGATATGTAAATACGGCGTTTACTTACCATTTCTCACGCATTACGCTTCGAACACTCGAACACCTATACGGATTCTCCTGCACAGTGGCAGATATGTAAATACGGCGTTTACTTACCATTTCTCACGCATTAGGGTTCGAACAATCGAACACCTACACGATTCTCCTGCACAGTGGCAGATATGTAAATACGACGTTTACTTACCATTTCTCACGCATTACGCTTCGAACACTCGAACACCTATACGGATTCTCCTGCACAGTGGCAGATATGTAAATACGGCGTTTACTTACCATTTCCCACGCATTAGGGTTCGAACAATCGAACACCTACACGGATTCTTCTGCACTGTGGCAGATATGTAAATACGACGTTTACTTACCATTTCTCACGCATTACGCTTCGAACACTCGAACACCTATACGGATTCTCCTGCACAGTGGCAAATATGTAAATACGACGTTTACTTACCATTTCTCATGCATTAGGGTTCGAACACTCGAACACCTATACGGATTATCCTGCACAGTGGCAGATATGTAAATACGGTGTTTACTTACCATTTCTCACGCATTACGGTTCGAACAATCGAACACCTACACGGATTCTCCTGCACAGTGGCAGATATGTAAATACGACGTTACTTACCATTTCTCACGCATTACGCTTCGAACACTCGAATACCTATACGGATTCTCCTGCGCAGTGGCAGATATGTAAATACGGCGTTTACTTACCATTTCTCACGCATTACGATTCGAACACTCGAACACCTATACGGATTCTCCTGCACAGTGGCAGATATGTAAATAACGACGTTTACTTACCATTTCTTACGCATTACGATTCGAACACTCGAACACCTATACGGATTCTCCTGCACAGTGGCAGATATGTAAATACGACGTTTACTTACCATTTCTCATGCATTAGGGTTCGAACACTCGAACACCTATACGGATTCTCCTGCACAGTGGCAGATATGTAAATACGGCGATTACTTACCATTTCTCACGCATTAGGGTTCGAACAATCGAACACCTACACGGATTCTCCTACACAGTGGCAGATATGTAAATACGGCGTTTACTTACCATTTCTCACGCATTACCGTTCGAACAGTCGAACACCTATACGGATTCTCCTGCACAGTGGCAGATATGTAAATACGGCATTTACTTACCATTTCTCACGCATTAGGGTTCGAACAATCGAACACCTACACGGATTCTCCTGCACAGTGGCAGATATGTAAATACGGCGTTTACTTACCATTTCTCACGCATTACGCTTCGAACACTCGAACACCTATGCGGATTCTCCTCCACAGTGGCAGATATGTAAATACGGCGTTACTTACCATTTCTCACGCATTACGGTTCGAACACTCGAACACCTATACGGATTCTCCTGCACAGTGGCAGATATGTAATACGGCATTTACTTACCATTTCTCATGCATTACGGTTTCGAACACTCGAACACCTACACGGATTCTCCTGCACAGTGGCAGATATGTAAATACGACGTTTACTTAACATTTCTCATGCATTAGGGTTCGAACACTCGAACACCTATACGGATTCTCCTGCACAGTGGCAGCTATGTAAATACGGCGATTACTTACCATTTCTCACGCATTACGGTTCGAAGAATCGAACACCTACACGGATTCTCCTGCACAGTGGCAGATATGTAAATACGGTGTTACTTACCATTTCTCACGCATTACGGTTCGAACACTAGAACACCTATACGGATTCTCCTGCACAGTGGCAGATATGTAAATACGGCGTTTACTTACCATTTCTCACGCATTACGGTTCGAACACTCGAACACATATACGGATTCTCCTGCACAGTGGCAGATATGTAAATACGACGTTTACTTACCATTTCTCACGCATTACGCTTCGAACACTCGAACACCTATACGGATTCTCCTGCACAGTGGCACATATGTAAATACGACGTTTACTTACCATTTCTCATGCATTAGGGTTTCGAACACTAGAACACCTATACGGATTCTCCTGCACAGTGGCAGATATGTAAATACGGCGTTTACTTACCATTTCTCACGCATTAGGGTTCGAACACTCGAACACCTACACGGATTCTCCTGCACAGTGGCAGATATTTAAATACGACGTTTACTTACCATTTCACACGCATTACGCTTCGAACACTCGAACACCTATACGGATTCTCCTGCACAGTGGCAGATATGTAAATACGGCGTTTACTTACCATTTCTCACGCATTACGCTTCGAACACTCGAACACCTATACGGATTCTCCTGCACAGTGGCAGATATGTAAATACGGCATTTACTTACCATTTCTCACGCATTAGGGTTCGAACAATCGAACACCTACACGGATTCTCCTGCACAGTGGCAGATATGTAAATACGACGTTTACTTACCATTTCTCACGCATTACGCTTCGAACACTCGAACACCTATGCGGATTCTCCTCCACAGTGGAAGATATGTAAATACGGCGTTACTTACCATTTCTCACGCATTACGCTTCGAACACTCGAAAACCTATACGGATTCTCCTGCACAGTGGCAGATATGTAAATACGGCGTTTACTTACCATTTCTCATGCATACGGTTCGAACACTCGAACACCTACACGGATTCTCCTGCACAGTGGCAGATATGTAAATACGACGTTTACTTAACATTTCTCATGCATTAGGGTTCGAACACTCGAACACCTATACGGATTCTCCTGCACAGTGGCAGCTATGTAAATACGGCGATTACTTACCATTTCTCACGCATTACGGTTCGAACACTCGAACACCTACACGGATTCTCCTGCACAGTGGCAGATATGTAAATACGGCGTTTACTTACCATTTCTCACGCATTACCGTTCGAACACTCGAACACCTATACGGATTCTCCTGCACAGTGGCAGATATGTAAATACGGCGTTTACTTACCATTTCTCACGCATTAGGGTTCGAACAATCGAACACCTACACGGATTCTCCTGCACAGTGGCAGATATGTAAATACGACGTTTACTTACCATTTCTCACGCATTACGCTTCGAACACTCGAACACCTATGCGGATTCTCCTCCACAGTGGCAGATATGTAAATATGGCGTTACTTACCATTTCTCACGCATTACGCTTCGAACACTCGAACACCTATACGGATTCTCCTGCACAGTGGCAGATATGTAAATACGGCATTTACTTACCATTTCTCATGCATTACGGTTCGAACACTCGAACACCTACACGGATTCTCCTGCACAGTGGCAGATATGTAAATACGACGTTTACTTAACATTTCTCATGCATTAGGGTTCGAACACTCGAACACCTATACGGATTCTCCTGCACAGTGGCAGCTATGTAAATACGGCGATTACTTACCATTTCTCACGCATTACGGTTCGAACAATCGAACACCTACACGGATTCTCCTGCACAGTGGCAGATATGTAAATACGGCGTTTACTTACCATTTCTCACGCATTACCGTTCGAACAGTCGAACACCTATACGGATTCTCCTGCACAGTGGCAGATATGTAAATATGGCGTTTACTTACCATTTCTCACGCGTTACGTTTCGAACACTCGAACACCTACACGGATTCTCCTGCACAGTGCCAAATATGTAAATACGACGTTTACTTACATTTCTCATGCATTAGGGTTCGAACACTCGAACACCTATACGGATTCTCCTGCACAGTGGCAGATATGTAAATACGCGTTTTGCTTACCATTTCTCACGCATTAGGGTTCGAACAATCGAACACCTACACGGATTCTCCTGCACAATGGCAGATATGTAAATACGACGTTTACTTACCATTTCTCACGCATTACGCTTCGAACACTCGAACACCTATACGGATTCTCCTGCACAGTGGCAGATATGTAAATACGTCGTTTACTTACCATTTCTCACGCATTACGGTTCGAACACTCGAACACCTATACGGATTCTCCGGCACAGTGGCAGATATGTAAATACGACGTTTACTTACCATTTCTCACGCATTACGCTTCGAACACTCGAACACCTATACGGATTCTCCAGCACAGTGGCAGATATGTAAATACAGTGTTACTTACCATTTCTCACGCAATACGGTTCGAACACTCGAACACCTACACGGATTCTCCTACACAGTGGCAAATATGTAAATACGACGTTTACTTACCATTTCTCATGCATTAGGGTTCGAACACTAGAACACCTATACGGATTCTCCTGCACAGTGGCAGATATGTAAATACGGCGTTTACTTACCATTTCTCACGCATTAGGGTTCGAACGATCGAACACCTACACGGATTCTCCTGCACAGTGGCAGATATGTAAATACGACGTTTACTTACCATTTCTCACGCATTACGCTTCGAAGACTCGAACACCTATACGGATTCTCCTGCACAGTGGCAGATATGTAAATACGGCGTTTACTTACCATTTCTCACGCATTACGCTTCGAACACTCGAACACCTATACGGATTCTCCTGCACAGTGGCAGATATGTAAATACGACGTTTACTTACCATTTCTCACGCATTACGCTTCGAACACTCGAACACCTATACGGATTCTCCTGCACAGTGGCACATATGTAAATACGACGTTTACTTACCATTTCTCATGCATTAGGGTTCGAACACTCGAACACCTATACGGATTCTCCTGCACAGTGGCAGATATGTAAATACGGCGATTACTTACCATTTCTCACGCATTACGGTTCGAACAATCGAACACCTACACGGATTCTCCTACACAGTGGCAGATATGTAAATACGGCGTTTTACTTACCATTTCTCACGCATTACCGTTCGAACAGTCGAACACCTATACGGATTCTCCTGCACAGTGGCAGATATGTAAATACGGCATTTACTTACCATTTCTCACGCATTAGGGTTCGAACAAATCGAACACCTACCGGATTCTCCTGCACAGTGGCAGATATGTAAATACGACGTTTACTTACCATTTCTCACGCATTACGCTTCGAACACTCGAACACCTATGCGGATTCTCCTCCACAGTGGCAGATATGTAAATACGGCGTTACTTACCATTTCTCACGCATTACGCTTCGAACACTCGAACACCTATACGGATTCTCCTGCACAGTGGCAGATATGTAAATACGGCATTTACTTACCATTTCTCATGCATTACGGTTCGAACACTCGAACACCTACACGGATTCTCCCGCACAGTGGCAGATATGTAAATACGACGTTTACTTAACATTTCTCATGCATTAGGGTTCGAACACTCGAACACCTATACGGATTCTCCTGCACAGTGGCAGCTATGTAAATACGCGATTACTTACCATTTCTCACGCATTACGGTTCGAAGAATCGAACACCTACACGGATTCTCCTGCACAGTGGCAGATATGTAAATACGGTGTTACTTACCATTTCTCACGCATTACGGTTCGAACACTAGAACACCTATACGGATTCTCCTGCACAGTGGCAGATATGTAAATACGGCGTTTACTTACCATTTCTCACGCATTACGGTTCGAACACTCGAACACATATACGGATTCTCCCTGCACAGTGGCAGATATGTAAATACGACGTTTACTTACCATTTCTCACGCATTACGCTTCGAACACTCGAACACCTATACGGATTCTCCTGCACAGTGGCACATATGTAAATACGACGTTTACTTACCATTTCTCATGCATTAGGGTTCGAACACTAGAACACCTATACGGATTCTCCTGCACAGTGGCAGATATGTAAATACGGCGTTTACTTACCAATTTCTCACGCATTAGGGTTCGAACAATCGAACACCTACACGGATTCTCCTGCACAGTGGCAGATATTTAAATACGACGTTTACTTACCATTTCACACGCATTACGCTTCGAACACTCGAACACCTATACGGATTCTCCTGCACAGTGGCAGATATGTAAATACGGCGTTTACTTACCATTTCTCACGCATTACGCTTCGAACACTCGAACACCTATACGGATTCTCCTGCACAGTGGCAGATATGTAAATACGGCATTTACTTACCATTTCTCACGCATTAGGGTTCGAACAATCGAACACCTACACGGATTCTCCTGCACAGTGGCAGATATGTAAATACGACGTTTACTTACCATTTCTCACGCATTACGCTTCGAACACTCGAACACCTATGCGGATTCTCCTCCACAGTGGAAGATATGTAAATACGGCGTTACTTACCATTTCTCACGCATTACGCTTCGAACACTCGAAAACCTATACGGATTCTCCTGCACAGTGGCAGATATGTAAATACGGCATTTACTTACCATTTCTCATGCATTACGGTTCGAACACTCGAACACCTACACGGATTCTCCTGCACAGTGGCAGATATGTAAATACGACGTTTACTTAACATTTCTCATGCATTAGGGTTCGAACACTCGAACACCTATACGGATTCTCCTGCACAGTGGCAGCTATGTAAATACGGCGATTACTTACCATTTCTCACGCATTACGGTTCGAACAATCGAACACCTACACGGATTCTCCTGCACAGTGGCAGATATGTAAATACGGCGTTTACTTACCATTTCTCACGCATTACCGTTCGAACAGTCGAACACCTATACGGATTCTCCTGCACAGTGGCAGATATGTAAATACGGCGTTTACTTACCATTTCTCACGCATTAGGGTTCGAACAATCGAACACCTACACGGATTCTCCTGCACAGTGGCAGATATGTAAATACGACGTTTACTTACCATTTCTCACGCATTACGCTTCGAACACTCGAACACCTATACGGATTCTCCTGCACAGTGGCAGATATGTAAATACGGCGTTTACTTACCATTTTTCACGCATTACGGTTCGAACACTCGAACACCTATACGGATTCTCCTGCACAGTGGCAGATATGTAAATACGACGTTTACTTACCATTTCTCACGCATTACGCTTCGAACACTCGAAGTCCTATACGGATTCTCCTGCACAGTGGCAGATATGTAAATACGGTGTTACTTACCATTTCTCACGCATTACGGTTCGAACACTAGAACACCTATACGGATTCTCCTGCACAGTGGCAGATATGTAAATACGGCGTTTACTTACCATTTCTCACGCATTACGGTTCGAACACTCGAACACATATACGGATTCTCCTGCACAGTGGCAGATATGTAAATACGACGTTTACTTACCATTTCTCACGCATTACGCTTCGAACACTCGAACACCTATACGGATTCTCCTGCACAGTGGCACATATGTAAATACGACGTTTACTTACCATTTCTCATGCATTAGGGTTCGAACACTAGAACACCTATACGGATTCTCCTGCACAGTGGCAGACATGTAAATACGGCGTTTACTTACAATTTCTCACGCATTAGGGTTCGAACAATCGAACACCAACACGGATTCTCCTGCACAGTGGCAGATATTTAAATACGACGTTTACTTACCATTTCTCACGCATTACGCTTCGAACACTCGAACACCTATACGGATTCTCCTGCACAGTGGCAGATATGTAAATACGGCGTTTACTTACCATTTCTCACGCATTACGCTTCGAACACTCGAACACCTATACGGATTCTCCTGCACAGTGGCAGATATGTAAATACGGCATTTACTTACCATTTCTCACGCATTAGGGTTCGAACAATCGAACACCTACACGGATTCTCCTGCACAGTGGCAAATATGTAAATACGACGTTTACTTACCATTTCTCACGCATTACGCTTCGAACACTCGAACACCTATGCGGATTCTCCTCCACAGTGGCAGATATGTAAATACGGCGTTACTTACCATTTCTCACGCATTACGCTTCGAACACTCGAACACCTATACGGATTCTCCTGCACAGTGGCAGATATGTAAATACGGCATTTACTTACCATTTCTCATGCATTACGGTTCGAACACTCGAACACCTACACGGATTCTCCTGCACAGTGGCAGATATGTAAATACGACGTTTACTTAACATTTCTCATGCATTAGGGTTCGAACACTCGAACACCTATACGGATTCTCCTGCACAGTGGCAGCTATGTAAATACGGCGATTACTTACCATTTCTCACGCATTACGGTTCGAACAATCGAACACCTACACGGATTCTCCTGCACAGTGGCAGATATGTAAATACGGCGTTTACTTACCATTTCTCACGCATTACCGTTCGAACAGTCGAACACCTATACGGATTCTCCTGCACAGTGGCAGATATGTAAATATGGCGTTTACTTACCATTTCTCACGCGTTACGTTTCGAACACTCGAACACCTACACGGATTCTCCTGCACAGTGCCAAATATGTAAATACGACGTTTACTTACCATTTCTCATGCATTAGGGTTCGAACACTCGAACACCTATACGGATTCTCCTGCACAGTGGCAGATATGTAAATACGGCGTTTGCTTACCATTTCTCACGCATTAGGGTTCGAACAATCGAACACCTACACGGATTCTCCTGCACAATGGCAGATATGTAAATACGACGTTTACTTACCATTTCTCACGCATTACGCTTCGAACACTCGAACACCTATACGGATTCTCCTGCACAGTGGCAGATATGTAAATACGTCGTTTACTTACCATTTCTCACGCATTACGGTTCGAACACTCGAACACCTATACGGATTCTCCGGCACAGTGGCAGATATGTAAATACGACGTTTACTTACCATTTCTCACGCATTACGCTTCGAACACTCGAACACCTATACGGATTCTCCAGCACAGTGGCAGATATGTAAATACAGTGTTACTTACCATTTCTCACGCAATACGGTTCGAACACTCGAACACCTACACGGATTCTCCTACACAGTGGCAAATATGTAAATACGACGTTTACTTACCATTTCTCATGCATTAGGGTTCGAACACTAGAACACCTATACGGATTCTCCTGCACAGTGGCAGATATGTAAATACGGCGTTTACTTACCATTTCTCACGCATTAGGGTTCGAACGATCGAACACCTACACGGATTCTCCTGCACAGTGGCAGATATGTAAATACGGCGTTTACTTACCATTTCTCACGCATTACGCTTCGAAGACTCGAACACCTATACGGATTCTCCTGCACAGTGGCAGATATGTAAATACGGCGTTTACTTACCATTTCTCACGCATTACGCTTCGAACACTCGAACACCTATACGGATTCTCCTGCACAGTGGCAGATATGTAAATACGACGTTTACTTACCATTTCTCACGCATTACGCTTCGAACACTCGAACACCTATACGGATTCTCCTGCACAGTGGCACATATGTAAATACGACGTTTACTTACCATTTCTCATGCATTAGGGTTCGAACACTAGAACACCTATACGGATTCTCCTGCACAGTGGCAGACATGTAAATACGGCGTTTACTTACCATTTCTCACGCATTAGGGTTCGAACAATCGAACACCTACACGGATTCTCCTGCACAGTGGCAGATATTTAAATACGACGTTTACTTACCATTTCTCACGCATTACGCTCTTCGAACACTCGAACACCTATATGGATTCTCCTGCACAGTGGCAGATATGTAAATACGGCGTTTACTTACCATTTCTCACGCATTACGCTCTCGAACACTCGAACACCTATACGGATTCTCCTGCACAGTGGCAGATATGTAAATACGGCATTTACTTACCATTTCTCACGCATTAGGGTTCGAACAATCGAACACCTACACGGATTCTCCTGCACAGTGGCAGATATGTTAAATACGACGTTTACTTACCATTTCTCACGCATTACGCTTCGAACACTCGAACACCTATGCGGATTCTCCTCCACAGTGGCAGATATGTAAATACGGCGTTACTTACCATTTCTCACGCATTACGCTTCGAACACTCGAACACCTATACGGATTCTCCTGCACAGTGGCAGATATGTAAATACGGCATTTACTTACCATTTCTCATGCATTACGGTTCGAACACTCGAACACCTACACGGATTCTCCTGCACAGTGGCAGATATGTAAATACGACGTTTACTTAACATTTCTCATGCATTAGGGTTCGAACACTCGAACACCTATACGGATTCTCCTGCACAGTGGCAGCTATGTAAATACGGCGATTACTTACCATTTCTCACGCATTACGGTTCGAACAATCGAACACCTACACGGATTCTCCTGCACAGTGGCAGATATGTAAATACGGCGTTTACTTACCATTTCTCACGCATTACCGTTTCGAACAGTCGAACACCTATACGGATTCTCCTGCACAGTGGCAGATATGTAAATATGGCGTTTACTTACCATTTCTCACGCGTTACGTTTCGAACACTCGAACACCTACACGGATTCTCCTGCACAGTGCCAAATATGTAAATACGACGTTTACTTACCATTTCTCATGCATTAGGGTTCGAACACTCGAACACCTATACCGATTCTCCTGCACAGTGGCAGATATGTAAATACGGCGTTTGCTTACCATTTCTCACGCATTAGGGTTCGAACAATCGAACACCTACACGGATTCTCCTGCACAATGGCAGATATGTAAAATACGACGTTTACTTACCATTTCTCACGCATTACGCTTCGAACACTCGAACACCTATACGGATTCTCCTGCACAGTGGGCAGATATGTAAATACGTCGTTTACTTACCATTTTCTCACGCATTACGGTTTCGAACACTCGAACACCTATACGGATTCTCCGACACAGTGGCAGATATGTAAATACGACGTTTACTTACCATTTCTCACGCATTACGCTTCGAACACTCGAACACCTATACGGATTCTCCAGCACAGTGGCAGATATGTAAATACAGTGTTACTTACCATTTCTCACGCAATACGGTTCGAACACTCGAACACCTACACGGATTCTCCTACACAGTGGCAAATATGTAAATACGACGTTTACTTACCATTTCTCATGCATTAGGGTTCGAACACTAGAACACCTATACGGATTCTCCTGCACAGTGGCAGATATGTAAATACGGCGTTTACTTACCATTTCTCACGCATTAGGGTTCGAACGATCGAACACCTACACGGATTCTCCTGCACAGTGGCAGATATGTAAATACGACGTTTACTTACCATTTCTCACGCATTACGCTTCGAAGACTCGAACACCTGTACGGATTCTCCTGCACAGTGGCAGATATGTAAATACGGCGTTTACTTACCATTTCTCACGCATTACGCTTCGAACACTCGAACACCTATACGGATTCTCCTGCACAGTGGCAGATATGTAAATACGGCATTTACTTACCATTTCTCACGCATTAGGGATCGAACAATCGAACACCTACACGGATTCTCCTGCACAGTGGCAGATATGTAAATACGACGTTTACTTACCGTTTCTCACGCATTACGCTTCGAACACTCGAACACCTATACGGATTCTCCTGCACAGTGGCAGATATGTAAATACGGCGTTTACTTCACCATTTCCCACGCATTAGGGTTCGAACAATCGAAGACCTACACGGATTCTCCTGCACTGTGGCAGATATGTAAATACGACGTTTACTTACCATTTCTCACGCATTACGCTTCGAACACTCGAACACCTATACGGATTCTCCTGCACAGTGGCAAATATGTAAATACGACGTTTACTTACCATTTCTCATGCATTAGGGTTCGACCACTCGAACACCTATACGGATTCTCCTGCACAGTGGCAGATATGTAAATACGGCGTTTACTTACCATTTCTCACGCATTAGGGTATCGAACCAATCGAACACCTACACGGATTCTCCTGCACAGTGGCAGATATGTAAATACGACGTTTACTTACCATTTCTCACACATTACGCTTCGAACACTCGAACACCTATACGGATTCTCCTGCACAGTGGCCAGATATGTAAATACGGCGTTTACTTACCATTTCTCACGCATTACGATTCGAACACTCGAACACCTATACGGATTCTCTTGCACAGTGGCAGATATGTAAATACGACGTTTACTTACCATTTCTCACGCATTACGATTCGAACACTCGAACACCTATACGGATTCTCCTGCACAGTGGCAGATATGTAAATACGACGTTTACTTACCATTTCTCATGCATTAGGGTTCGAACACTCGAACACCTATACGGATTCTCCCTGCACAGTGGCAGATATGTAAATACGGCGATTACTTACCATTTCTCACGCATTACGGTTCGAACAATCGAACACCCTACACGGATTCTCCCTACACAGTGGCAGATATGTAAATACGGCGTTTACTTACCATTTCTCACGCATTACCGTTCGAACAGTCGAACACCTATACGGATTCTCCTGCACAGTGGCAGCTATGTAAATATGGCGTTTACTTACAATTTCTCACGCATTACGTTTCGAACACTCGAACACCTACACGGATTCTCCTGCACAGTGGCAAATATGTAAATACGACGTTTACTTACCATTTCTCATGCATTAGGGTTCGAACACTCAAACACCTATACGGATTCTCCTGCACAGTGGCAGATATGTAAATACGACGTTTACTTACCATTTCTCACGCATTACGCTTCGAACACTCGAAGTCCTATACGGATTCTCCTGCACAGTGGCAGATATGTAAATACGGTGTTACTTACCATTTCTCACGCATTACGGTTCGAACACTAGAACACCTATACGGATTCTCCTGCACAGTGGCAGATATGTAAATACGGCGTTTACTTACCATTTCTCACGCATTACGGTTCGAACACTCGAACACATATACGGATTCTCCTGCACAGTGGCAGATATGTAAATACGACGTTTACTTACCATTTCTCACGCATTACGCTTCGAACACTCGAACACCTATACGGATTCTCCTGCACAGTGGCACATATGTAAATACGACGTTTACTTACCATTTCTCATGCATTAGGGTTCGAACACTAGAACACCTATACGGATTCTCCTGCACAGTGGCAGACATGTAAATACGGCGTTTACTTACCATTTCTCACGCATTAGGGTTCGAACAATCGAACACCTACACGGATTCTCCTGCACAGTGGCAGATATTTAAATACGACGTTTACTTACCATTTCTCACGTATTACGCTTCGAACACTCGAACACCTATACGGATTCTCCTGCACAGTGGCAGATATGTAAATACGGCGTTTACTTACCATTTCTCACGCATTACGCTTCGAACACTCGAACACCTATACGGATTCTCCTGCACAGTGGCAGATATGTAAATACGGCATTTACTTACCATTTCTCACGCATTAGGGTTCGAACAATCGAACACCTACACGGATTCTCCTGCACAGTGGCCAGATATGTAAATACGACGTTTACTTACCATTTCTCACGCATTACGCTTCGAACACTCGAACACCTATGCGGATTCTCCTCCCACAGTGGCAGATATGTAAATACGGCGTTACTTACCATTTTCTCACGCATTACGCTTCGAACACTCGAACACCTATACGGATTCTCCTGCACAGTGGCAGATATGTAAATACGGCATTTACTTACCATTTCTCATGCATTACGGTTCGAACACTCGATACACCTACACGGATTCTCCTGCACAGTGGCAGATATGTAAATACGACGTTTACTTAACATTTCTCATGCATTAGGGTTCGAACACTCGAACAGCTATACGGATTCTCCTGCACAGTGGAAGCTATGTAAATACGGCGATTACTTACCATTTCTCACGCATTACGGTTCGAACAATCGAAACACCTACACGGATTCTCCTGCACAGTGGCAGATATGTAAATACGGCGTTTACTTTACCATTTCTCACGCATTACCGTTCGAACAGTCGAACACCTATACGGATTCTCCTGCACAGTGGCAGATATGTAAATATGGCGTTTACTTACCATTTCTCACGCGTTACGTTTCGAACACTCGAACACCTACACGATTCTCCTGCACAGTGCCAAATATGTAAATACGACGTTTTACTTACCATTTCTCATGCATTAGGGTTCGAACACTCGAACACCTATACGGATTCTCCTGCACAGTGGCAGATATGTAAATACGGCGTTTGCTTACCATTTCTCACGCATTAGGGTTCGAACAATCGAACACCTACACGGATTCTCCTGCACAATGGCAGATATGTAAATACGACGTTTACTTACCATTTCTCACGCATTACGCTTCGAACACTCGAACACCTATTACGGATTCTCCTGCACAGTGGCAGATATGTAAATACGTCGTTTACTTACCATTTCTCACGCATTACGGTTCGAACACTCGAACACCTATACGGATTCTCCGGCACAGTGGCAGATATGTAAATACGACGTTTACTTACCATTTCTCACGCATTACGCTTCGAAACACTCGAACACCTATACGGATTTCTCCAGCACAGTGGCAGATATGTAAATACAGTGTTACTTACCATTTCTCACGCAATACGGTTCGAACACTCGAACACCTACACGGATTCTCCTACACAGTGGCAAATATGTAAATACGACGTTTTACTTACCATTTCTCATGCATTAGGGTTCGAACACTAGAACACCTATACGGATTCTCCTGCACAGTGGCAGATATGTAAATACGGCGTTTACTTACCATTTCTCACGCATTAGGGTTCGAACGATCGAACACCTACACGGATTCTCCTGCACAGTGGCAGATATGTAAATACGACGTTTACTTACCATTTCTCACGCATTACGCTTCGAAGACTCGAACACCTATACGGATTCTCCTGCACAGTGGCAGATATGTAAATACGGCGTTTACCATACCATTTCTCACGCATTACGCTTCGAACACTCGAACACCTATACGGATTCTCCTGCACAGTGGCAGATATGTAAATACGCATTTACTTACCATTTCTCACGCATTAGGGATCGAACAATCGAACACCTACACGGATTCTCCTGCACAGTGGCAGATATGTAAATACGACGTTTACTTACCATTTCTCACGCATTACGCTTCGAACACTCGAACACCTATACGGATTCTCCTGCACAGTGGCAGATATGTAAATACGGCGTTTACTTACCATTTCCCACGCATTAGGGTTTCGAACAATCGAAGACCTACACGGATTCTCCTGCACTGTGGCAGATATGTAAATACGACGTTTACTTACCATTTCTCACGCATTACGCTTCGAACACTCGAACACCTATACGGATTCTCCTGCACAGTGGCAAATATGTAAATACGACGTTTACTTACCATTTCTCATGCATTAGGGTTCGAACACTCGAACACCTATACGGATTCTCCTGCACAGTGGCAGATATGTAAATACGGCGTTTACTTACCATTTCTCACGCATTAGGGTTCGAACAATCGAACACCTACACGGATTCTCCTGCACAGTGGCAGATATGTAAATACGACGTTTACTTACCATTTCTCACGCATTACGCTTCGAACACTCGAACACCTATACGGATTCTCCTGCACAGTGGCAGATATGTAAATACGACGTTTACTTACCATTTCTCATGCATTAGGGTTCGAACACTCGAACACCTATACGGATTCTCCTGCACAGTGGCAGATATGTAAATACGGCGATTACTTACCATTTCTCACGCATTACGGTTCGAAACAATCGAACACCTACACGGATTCTCCTACACAGTGGCAGATATGTAAATACGGCGTTTACTTACCATTTCTCACGCATTACCGTTCGAACAGTCGAACACCTATACGGATTCTCCTGCACAGTGGCAGCTATGTAAATATGGCGTTTACTTACCATTTCTCACGCATTACGTTTCGAACACTCGAACACCTACACGGATTCTCCTGCACAGTGGCAAAATATGTAAATACGACGTTTACTTACCATTTCTCATGCATTAGGGTTCGAACACTCAAAACACCTATACGGATTCTCCTGCGCAGTGGCAGATATGTAAATACGGCGTTTACTTACCATTTCTCACGCATTAGGGTTCGAACAATCGAACACCTACACGGATTCTCCTGCACAGTGGCAGATATGTAAATACGACGTTTACTTACCATTTCTCACGCATTACGCTTCGAACACTCGAACACCTATACGGATTCTCCTGCACAGTGGCAGATCTGTAAATACGGCGTTTACTTACCATTTTTCACGCATTACGGTTCGAACACTCGAACACCTATACGGATTCTCCTGCACAGTGGCAGATATGTAAATACGACGTTTACTTACCATTTCTCACGCATTACGCTTCGAACACTCGAAGTCCTATACGGATTCTCCTGCACAGTGGCAGATATGTAAATACGGTGTTACTTACCATTTCTCACGCATTACGGTTCGAACACTCGAACACCTATACGGATTCTCCTGCACAGTGGCAGATATGTAAAATAACGGCGTTTACTTACCATTTCTCACGCATTACGGTTCGAACACTCGAACACACATACGGATTCTCCTGCACAGTGGCAGATATGTAAATACGGACGTTTACTTACCATTTCTCACGCATTACGATTCGAACAATCGAACACCTATACGGATTCTCCTGCACAGCGGCAGATATGTAAATACGGCGTTTACTTACCATTTCTCACGCATTACGCTTCGAACACTCGAACACCCTATACGGATTCTCCTGCACAGTGGCAGATATGTAAATACGGCGTTTACTTACCATTTCCCACGCATTAGGGTTCGAACAATCGAAGACCTACACGGATTCTCCTGCACTGTGGCAGATATGTAAATACGACGTTTACTTACCATTTCTCACGCATTACGCTTCGAACACTCGAACACCTATACGGATTCTCCTGCACAGTGGCAAATATGTAAATACGACGTTTACTTACCATTTCTCATGCATTAGGGTTCGAACACTCGAACACCTATACGGATTCTCCTGCACAGTGGCAGATATGTAAATACGGCGTTTTACTTACCATTTCTCACGCATTAGGGTTCGAACAATCGAACACCTACACGGATTCTCCTGCACAGTGGCAGATATGTAAATACGACGTTTACTTACCATTTCTCACGCATTACGCTTCGAACACTCGAACACCTATACGGATTCTCCTGCCACAGTGGCAGATATGTAAATACGACGTTTACTTACCATTTCTCATGCATAGGGTTCGAACACTCGAACACCTATACGGATTCTCCTGCACAGTGGCAGGATATGTAAATACGGCGATTACTTACCATTTCTCACGCATTACGGTTCGAACAATCGAACACCTACACGGATTCTCCTACACAGTGGCAGATATGTAAATACGGCGTTTACTTACCATTTCTCACGCATTACCGTTCGAACAGTCGAACACCTATACGGATTCTCCTGCACAGTGGCAGCTATGTAAATATGGCGTTTACTTACCATTTCTCACGCATTACGTTTTCGAACACTCGAACACCTACACGGATTCTCCTGCACAAGTGGCAAATATGTAAATACGACGTTTACTTACACCTTTCTCATGCATTAGGGTTCGAACACTCAAACACCTATACGGATTCTCCTGCGCAGTGGCAGATATGTAAATACGGCGTTTACTTACCATTTCTCACGCATTAGGGTTTCGAACAATCGAACACCTACACGGATTCTCCTGCACAGTGCAGATATGTAAATACGACGTTTACTTACCATTTCTCACGCATTACGCTTCGAACACTCGAACACCTATACGGATTCTCCTGCACAGTGGCAGATCTGTAAATACGGCGTTTACTTACCATTTTTCACGCATTACGGTTCGAACACTCGAACACCTATACGGATTCTCCTGCACAGTGGCAGATATGTAAATACGACGTTTACTTACCATTTCTCACGCATTACGCTATCGAACACTCGAAGTCTATACGGATTCTCCTGCACAGTGGCAGATATGTAAATACGGTGTTACTTACCATTTCTCACGCATTACGGTTCGAACACTCGAACACCTATACGGATTCTCCTGCACAGTGGCAGATATGTAAATACGGCGTTTACTTACCATTTCTCACGCATTACGGTTCGAACACTCGAACACACATACGGATTCTCCTGCACAGTGGCAGATATGTAAATACGACGTTTACTTACCATTTCTCACGCATTACGATTCGAACAATCGAAACACCTATACGGATTCTCCTGCACAGCGGCAGATATGTAAATACGGCGTTTACTTACCATTTCTCACGCATTACGCTTCGAACACTCGAACACCTATACGGATTCTCCTGCACAGTGGCAGATATGTAAATACGGCGTTTACTTACCATTTCTCACGCATCTAGGGTTCGAACAATCGAACACCTACACGGATTCTCCTGCACAGTGGCAGATAATTAAATACGACGTTTACTTACCATTTCTCACGCATTACGCTTCGAACACTCGAACACCTATATGGATTCTCCTGCACAGTGGCAGATATGTAAATACGGCGTTTACTTACCATTTCTCACGCATTACGCTTCGAACACTCGAACACCTATAACGGATTCTCCTGCACAGTGGAGATATGTAAATACGGCATTTACTTACCATTTCTCACGCATTAGGGTTCGAACATCGAACACCTACACGGATTCTCCTGCACAGTGGCAGATATGTAAATACGACGTTTACTTACCATTTCTCACGCATTACGCTTCGAACACCTCGAACACCTATGCGGATTCTCCTCCACAGTGGCAGATATGTAAATACGGCGTTACTTACCATTTCTCACGCATTACGCTTCGAACACTCGAACACCTATACGGATTCTCCTGCACAGTGGCAGATATGTAAATACGGCATTTACTTACCATTTCTCTTGCATTACGGTTCGAACACTCGAACACCTACACGGATTCTCCTGCACAGTGGCAGATATGTAAATACGACGTTTACTTAACATTTCTCATGCATTAGGGTTCGAACACTCGAACACCTATACGGATTCTCCTGCACAGTGGCAGCTATGTAAATACGGCGATTACTTACCATTTCTCACGCATTACGGTTCGAACCAATCGAACACCTACACGGATTCTCCTGCACAGTGGCAGATATGTAAATACGGCGTTTACTTACCATTTTCTCACGCATTACCGTTCGAACAGTCGAACACCTATACGGATTCTCCTGCACAGTGGCAGATATGTAAATATGGCGTTTACTTACCATTTCTCACGCGTTACGTTTCGAACACTCGAACACCTACACGGATTCTCCTGCACAGTGCCAAATATGTAAATACGACGTTTACTTACCATTTCTCATGCATTAGGGTTCGAACACTCGAACACCTATACCGATTCTCCTGCACAGTGGCAGATATGTAAATACGGCGTTTGCTTACCATTTCTCACGCATTAGGGTTCGAACAATCGAACACCTACACGGATTCTCTGCACAATGGCAGATATGTAAATACGACGTTTACTTACCATTTCTCACGCATTACGCTTTCGAACACTCGAACACCTATACGGATTCTCCTGCACAGTGGCAGATATGTAAATACGTCGTTTACTTACCATTTCTCACGCATTACGGTTCGAACAACTCGAACACCTATACGGATTCTCCGACACAGTGGCAGATATGTAAATACGACGTTTACTTACCATTTCTCACGCATTACGCTTCGAACACTCGAACACCTATACGGATTCTCCAGCACAGTGGCAGATATGTAAATACAGTGTTACTTACCATTTCTCACGCAATACGGTTCGAACACTCGAACACCTACACGGATTCTCCTACAGCAGTGGCAAATATGTAAATACGACGTTTACTTACCATTTCTCATGCATTAGGGTTCGAACACTAGAACACCTATACGGATTCTCCTGCACAGTGGCAGATATGTAAATACGGCGTTTTACTTACCATTTCTCACGCATTAGGGGTTCGAACGATCGAACACCTACACGGATTCTCCTGCACAGTGGCAGATATGTAAATACGACGTTTACTTACCATTTCTCACGCATTACGCTTCGAAGACTCGAACACCTGTACGGATTCTCCTGCTGCACAGTGCAGATATGTAAATACGGCGTTTACTTACCATTTCTCACGCATTACGCTTCGAACACTCGAACACCTATACGGATTCTCCTGCACAGTGGCAGATATGTAAATACGGCATTTACTTACCATTTCTCACGCATTAGGGATTCGAACAATCGAACACCTACACGGATTCTCCTGCACAGTGGCAGATATGTAAATACGACGTTTACTTACCGTTTCTCACGCATTACGCTCGAACACTCGAACACCTATACGGATTCTCCTGCACAGTGGCAGATATGTAAATACGGCGTTTACTTACCATTTCCCACGCATTAGGGTTCGAACAATCGAAGACCTACACGGATTTCTCCTGCACTGTGGCAGATATGTAAATACGACGTTTTACTTACCGATTTCTCACGCATTACGCTTCGAACACTCGAACACCTATACGGATTCTCCTGCACAGTGGCAAATATGTAAATACGACGTTTACTTACCATTTCTCATGCATTAGGGTTCGACCACTCGAACACCTATACGGATTCTCCTGCACAGTGGCAGATATGTAAATACTGCGTTTACTTACCATTTCTCACGCATTAGGGTTCGAACAATCGAACACCTACACGGATTCTCCTGCACAGTGGCAGATATGTAAATACGACGTTTACTTACCATTTCTCACACATTACGCTTCGAACACTCGAACACCTATACGGATTCTCCTGCACAGTGGCAGATATGTAAATACGGCGTTTACTTACCATTTCTCACGCATTACGATTCGAACACATCGAACACCTATACGGATTCTCTTGCACAGTGGCAGATATGTAAATACGACGGTTTACTTACCATTTCTCACGCATTACGATCGAACACTCGAACACCTATACGGATTCTCCTGCACAGTGGCAGATATGTAATACGACGTTTACTTACCATTTCTCATGCATTAGGGTTCGAACACTCGAACACCTATACGGATTCTCCTGCACAGTGGCAGATATGTAAATACGGCGATTACTTACCATTTTCTTCACGCATTACGGTTCGAACAATCGAACACCTACACGGATTCTCCCTACACAGTGGCAGATATGTAAATACGGCGTTTACTTACCATTTCTCACGCATTACCGTTCGAACAGTCGAACACCTATACGGATTCTCCTGCACAGTGGCAGCTATGTAAATAAGGCGTTACTTACAATTTCTCACGCATTACGTTTCGAACACTCGAACACCCTACACGGATTCTCCTGCACAGTGGCAAATATGTAAATACGACGTTTTACTTACCATTTCTCATGCATTAGGGTTCGAACACTCAAACACCTAAATACCCCCGGATTCTCCTGCACAGTG
>JAXFYN010000407.1:0-29209 GCA_036172215.1 Camellia granthamiana | reverse complement strand
GGTAAGTAAACGCCGTATTTACATATCTGCCACTCTGCAGGAGAATCCGTATAGGTGTTCGAGTGTTCGAACACTAATGCGTGAGAAATGGTAAGGGAACGTTGTATTTACATATCTGCCACTGTGCAGGAGAATCCGTATAGGTGTTTGAATGTTCGAACCCTAATGCGTGAGAAATGGTAAGGAAACTTTGTATTTACATATCTGCCACTGTGCTGGAGAATCCGTATAGGTGTTCGAGTGTTCGAACCCAAATTCGTGAGAAATGGTAAGTAAATGTCGTATTTACATATCTGCCACTGTGCAGGACAATCCGTACAGGTGATCGAGTGTTCGAACCCTAATGAGTGAGAAATGGTAAGTAACGCCGAATTTACATATATGCCGCTGTGCAGGAGAATCCGTATACGTGTTTCGAGTGTTCGAACCCTAATGCGTGAGAAATGGTAAGAAAATGTCGTTCTTACACATCTGCCACTGTGCAGGAGAATCCGTATAGGTGTACGAGTGTTCGAACCCTAATGCCTGAGAAAATGATAAGTAAATGCCGTATTTACGTATCGGCCACTATGCAGGAGAATCCGTATAAGTGTTCGGGTGTTCGAGCCCTAATGCGTGAGAAATGGTAAGGAAACGTTGTATTTACATATCTGCCACTGTGCAGGGGAATCCGTATAGGTGTTCGAGTGTTCGAACCCTAATGCGTGAGAAATGGTAAGGAAACGTTGTATTTACATATATGCCGCTGTGCAGGAGAATCCGTATACGTGTTCGAGTGTTCGAACCCTAATGCGTGAGAAATGGTGAGAAAAATGTCGTATTTACACATCTACCACTGTACAGGGAGAATCCGTATAGGTGTTTGAGTGTTCGAACCCTAATGCATGAGAAATGATAAGTAAATGCCGTATTTACATATCGGCCACTGTGCAGGAGAATCCGTATTGGTGTTCGAGTGTTCGAACCCTAATGCATGAGAAATGGTAAGTAAACGCCGTATTTACATATCTGCCACTCTGCAGGAGAATCTGTATTGGTGTTCGAGTGTTCGAACCCTAATGCGTGAGAAATGGTAAGGAAACGTTGTATTTACATATCTGCCACTGTGTTGGAGAATCCGTATAGGTGTTCGAGTGTTCGAACCCAAAATTCGTGAGAAATGGTAAGTAAATGTCGTATTTACATATCTGCCACTGTGCAGGAGAATCCGTATAAGTGATTGAGTGTTCGAACCGTAATGAGTGAGAAATGGTAAGTAACGCCGAATTTACATATCTGCCACAGTGAGGAGAATCCGTATAGGTGTTCTAGTGTTCGAACCCTAATGCGTGAGAAATGGTAAGGAAACGTTGTATTTACATATCTGCCACTGTGCAGGAGAATCCGTATAGGTGTTCGAGTGTTCTAACCCTAATGCGTGAGAAATGGTAAGGAAACGTTGTATTTACATATCTGCCACTCTGCTGGGGAATCCGTATAGGTGTTCGGGTGTTCGAACCCTAATGCGTGAGAAATGGTAAGTAAACGCCGTATTTTACATATCTGCCACTGTGCAGGAGAATCCGTATAGGTGTTCGAGTGTTCGAACCCTAATGCGTGAGAAATGGTAAGGAAACGTTGTATTTACATATATGCCGCCGTGCCGGAGAATCCGTATAGGTGTTCGAGTGTTCGAACCCTAATGCGTGAGAAATGGTAACAAAATGTCGTATTTACACATCTGCCACTGTGCAGGGAGAATCCGTATAGGTGTTCGAGTGTTCGAACCCTAAGGAATGAGAAATGATAAGTAAATGCTGTATTTACATATCGGCCACTGTGCAGGAGAATCCGTATAGGTGTTCGAGTGTTCGAACCCTAATGCATGAGAAATGGTAAGTAAACGCCGTATTTACATATCTGCCACTCTGTAGGAGAATCCGTATAGGTGTTCGAGTGTTCGAACCCTAATGCTTGAGAAATGGTAAGGAAAAGTTGTATTTACATATCTGCCACTGTGCTCGAGAATCCGTATAGGTGTTCAAGTGTTCGAACCCAAATTCGTGAGAAATGGTAAGCGAATGTCGTATTTACATATCTGCCACTATGCAGGAGAATCCGTATAGGTGATCGAGTGTTCGAACCCCAATGTGTGAGAAATGGTAAGTAACGCCGAATTTACATATCTGCCACTGTGCAAGAGAATCCGTGTAGGTGTTCGAGGGTTCGAACCCTAATTCGTGAGAAATGGTAAGGAAACGTTGTATTTACATATCTGCCACTATGCAGGAGAATCCGTGTAGGTGTTCGAGTGTTCGAACCCTAATGCCGTGAGAAATGGTAAGGAAACGTTGTATTTACACATCTGCCACTGTGCAGGACAATCCTTCTAGGTGTTCGAGTGTTCGAACTCTAATGCATGAGAAATGATAAGTAAATGCCGTATTTACATATCAGCCACCGTGCAGGAGAATCCGTATAAGTGTTCGAGGGGTTCGAACCCTAATGCATGAGAAATGGTAAGTAAACGCCGTATTTACATATCTGCCACTCTGCAGGAGAATCCGTACAGGTGATCGAGTGTTCGAACCCTAATGAGTGAGAAATGGTAAGTAACGCCGAATTTACATATCTGCCACTGTGTAGGAGAATCCGTATACGTGTTCGAGTGTTCGAACCCTAATGCGTGAGAAATGGTAAGGAAACGTTGTATTTACATATCTGCCACTGTGCAGGAGAATCCGTATAGGGTGTTCGAGGGGTTCGAACGCTAATGCATGAGAAATGATAAGTAAATGCCGTATTTACATATCGGCCACCGTGCAGGAGAATCCGTATAGGTGTTCGAGGGTTCGAACCCTAATACATGAGAAATGGTAAGTAAACGCCGTATTTACATATTGCCACTCTGCAGGAGAATCCATATAGGTGTTCGAGTGTTCGAACCCTAATGCGTGAGAAATGGTAAGGAAACGTTGTATTTACATATCTGCCACTCTGCAGGAGAATCCATATAGGTGTTCGAGTGTTCGAACCCTAATGCGTGAGAAATGTTAAGGAAACGTTGTATTTACATATATGCCGCTGTGCAGGAGAATCCGAATAGGTGTTCGAGTGTTCGAACCCTAATGCGTGAGAAATGGTAAGAAAATGTCGTATTTACACATCTGCTACTGTGCAGGAGAATCCGTATAGGTGTTCGAGTGTTCGAACCCTAATGCATGACAAATGATAAGTAAATGCCGTATTTACATATCGGCCACTGTGCAGGAGAATCCGTATAGGTGTTCGAGTGTTCGAACCCTAATGCATGAGAAATGATAAGTAAACGTTGTATTTACATATCTGCCACTCTGCAGGAGAATCCATATAGGTGTTCGAGTGTTCGAACCCTAATTGCGTGAGAAATGTTAAGGAAACGTTGTATTTACATATATGCCGCTGTGCAGGAGAATCCGTATAGGTGTTCGAGTGTTCGAACCCTAATGCGTGAGAAATGGTAAGAAAATGTCGTATTTACACATCTGCTACTGTGCAGGAGAATCCGTATAGGTATTCGAGTGTTCGAACCCTAATGCATGAGAAATGATAAGTAAATGCCGTATTTACATATCGGCCACTGTGCAGGAGAATCCGTATAGGTGTTCGAGTGTTCGAACCCTAATGCATGAGAAATGAGAAGTAAATGCCGTATTTACATATCGGCCACTGTGCAGGAGAATCCGTATAGGTGTTCGAGTGTTCGAACCCTAATGCGTGAGAAATGGTAAGGAAACGTTGTATTTACACATCTGCCCCTGTGCAGGATAATCCTTATAGGTGTTCGAGTGTTCGAACTCTAATGCATGAGAAATGATAAGTAAATGCCGTATTTACATATCAGCCACCGTGCAGGAGAATCCGTATAGGTGTTCGAGGGTTCGAACCCTAATGCATGAGAAATGGTAAGTAAACGCCGTATTTACATATCTGCCACTCTGCAGGAGAATCCGTACAGGTGATCGAGTGTTCGAACCCTAATGAGTGAGAAATGGTAAGTTACGCCGAATTTACATATCTGCCACTGTGCAGGAGAATCCGTATACGTGTTCGAGTGTTCGAACCCTAATGCGTGAGAAATGGTAAGGAAACGTTGTATTTACATATCTGCCACTGTGCAGGAGAATCCGTGTACGAGTTCGAGTGTTTTAACCCTAATGCGTGAGAAATGGTAAGAAAACGTTGTATTTACACATCTGCCACTGTGCAGGAGAATCTGTATAGGTGTTCGAGTGTTCGAACCCTAATGCATGAGAAATGATAAGTAAATGTCGTATTTACATATCGGCCACCGTGCAGGAGAATCCGTATAGGTGTTCGAGGGTTCTAACCCTAATACATGAGAAATGGTAAGTAAACGCCGTATTTACATATTTGCCACTCTGCAGGAGAATTGATATAGGTGTTCGAGTGTTCGAACCCTAATGCGTGAGAAATGGTAAGGAAACGGTGTATTTACATATCTGCCACTCTGCAGGAGAATCCATATAGGTGTTCGAGTGTTCGAAGCCTAATGCGTGAGAAATGTTAAGGAAACGTTGTATTTACATATATGCCGCTGTGCAGGAGAATCCGTATAGGTGTTCGAGTGTTCGAACCCTAATGCGTGAGAAATGGTAAGAAAATGTTGTATTTACACATCTGCCACTGTGCAGGAGAATCCGTATAGGTGTTCGAGTGTTCGAACCCTAATGCATGAGAAATGATAAGTAAACGCCGTATTTACATATCTGCCACTCTGCAGGAGAATCCGTATAGGTGTTCGAGTGTTCGAACCCTAATGCGTGAGAAATGGTAAGGAAACTTTGTATTTACATATCTGCCACAGTGCTGGAGAATCTGTATAGGTGTTCGAGTGTTCGAACCCAAATTCGTGAGAAATGGTAAGTAAATGTCGTATTTACATATCTGCCACTGCGCAGGAGAATCCGTACAGGTGATCGAGTGTTCGAACCCTAATGAGTGAGAAATGGTAAGTAACGCCGAATTTACATATCTGCCACTGTGTAGGAGAATCCGTATAGGTGTTCGAGTGTTCGAACCCTAATGCGTGAGAAATGGTAAGAAAATGTTGTATTTACACATCTGCCACTGTGCAGGAGAATCCGTATAGGTGTTCGAGTGTTCGAACCATAATGCATGAGAAATGATAAGTAAACGCCGTATTTACATATCTGCCACTGTGCAGGAGAATCCGTATAGGTGTTCGAGTGTTCGAACCCTAATGCGTGAGAAATGGTAAGGAAACGTTGTATTTACATATATGCCGCTGTGCAGGAGAATCCGTCTACGTGTTCGAGTGTTCGAACCCTAATGCGTGAGAAATGGGGAGAAAATGTCGTATTTACACATCTGCCACTGTGCAGGAGAATCCGTATAGGTGTTCAAGTGTTCGAACCCTAATGCATGGGAAATGATAAGTAAATGCCGTATTTACATATCGGCCACTGTGCAGGAGAATCCGTATAGGTGTTCGATTGTTCGAACCCTAATGCATGAGAAATGAGAAGTAAATGCCGTATTTACATATCGGCCACTGTGCAGGAGAATCCGTATAGGTGTTCGAGTGTTCGAACCCTAATGCGTGAGAAATGGTAAGGAAACGTTGTATTTACACATCTGCCCCTGTGCAGGATAATCCTTATAGGTGTTCGAGTGTTCGAACTCTAATGCATGAGAAATGATAAGTAAATGCCGTATTTACATATCAGCCACCGTGCAGGAGAATCCGTATAGGTGTTCGAGGGTTCGAACCCTAATGCATGAGAAATGGTAAGTAAACGCCGTATTTACATATCTGCCACTCTGCAGGAGAATCCGTACAGGTGATCGAGTGTTCGAACCCTAATGAGTGAGAAATGGTAAGTTACGCCGAATTTACATATCTGCCACTGTGCAGGAGAATCCGTATACGTGTTCGAGTGTTCGAACCCTAATGCGTGAGAAATGGTAAGGAAACGTTGTATTTACATATCTGCCACTGTGCAGGAGAATCCGTGTACGAGTTCGAGTGTTTTAACCCTAATGCGTGAGAAATGGTAAGAAAACGTTGTATTTACACATCTGCCACTGTGCAGGAGAATCTGTATAGGTGTTCGAGTGTTCGAACCCTAATGCATGAGAAATGATAAGTAAATGTCGTATTTACATATCGGCCACCGTGCAGGAGAATCCGTATAGGTGTTCGAGGGTTCTAACCCTAATACATGAGAAATGGTAAGTAAACGCCGTATTTACATATTTGCCACTCTGCAGGAGAATTGATATAGGTGTTCGAGTGTTCGAACCCAAATGCGTGAGAAATGGTAAGGAAACGGTGTATTTACATATCTGCCACTCTGCAGGAGAATCCATATAGGTGTTCGAGTGTTCGAACCCTAATCCGTGAGAAATGTTAAGGAAACGTTGTATTTACATATATGCCGCTGTGCAGGAGAATCCGTATAGGTGTTCGAGTGTTCGAACCCTAATGCGTGAGAAATGGTAAGAAAATGTTGTATTTACACATCTGCCACTGTGCAGGAGAATCCGTATAGGTGTTCGAGTGTTCGAACCCTAATGCATGAGAAATGATAAGTAAACGCCGTATTTACATATCTGCCACTCTGCAGGAGAATCCGTATAGGTGTTCGAGTGTTCGAACCCTAATGCGTGAGAAATGGTAAGGAAACTTTGTATTTACATATCTGCCACAGTGCTGGAGAATCTGTATAGGTGTTCGAGTGTTCGAACCCAAATTCGTGAGAAATGGTAAGTAAATGTCGTATTTACATATCTGCCACTGCGCAGGAGAATCCGTACAGGTGATCGAGTGTTCGAACCCTAATGAGTGAGAAATGGTAAGTAACGCCGAATTTACATATCTGCCACTGTGTAGGAGAATCCGTATAGGTGTTCGAGTGTTCGAACCCTAATGCGTGAGAAATGGTAAGAAAATGTTGTATTTACACATCTGCCACTGTGCAGGAGAATCCGTATAGGTGTTCGAGTGTTCGAACCATAATGCATGAGAAATGATAAGTAAACGCCGTATTTACATATCTGCCACTGTGCAGGAGAATCCGTATAGGTGTTCGAGTGTTCGAACCCTAATGCGTGAGAAATGGTAAGGAAACGTTGTATTTACATATATGCCGCTGTGCAGGAGAATCCGTCTACGTGTTCGAGTGTTCGAACCCTAATGCGTGAGAAATGGGGAGAAAATGTCGTATTTACACATCTGCCACTGTGCAGGAGAATCCGTATAGGTGTTCAAGTGTTCGAACCCTAATGCATGGGAAATGATAAGTAAATGCCGTATTTACATATCGGCCACTGTGCAGGAGAATCCGTATAGGTGTTCGAGTGTTCGAACCCTAATGCATGAGAAATGGTAAGTAAACGCTGTATTTACATATCTGCCACTCTGCAGGAGAATCCGTATTGGGTTTCGAGTGTTCGAACCCTAATGCGTGAGAAATGGTAAGGAAACGTTGTATTTACATATCTGCCACTGTGTTGGAGAATCCGTATAGGTGTTCGAGTGTTCGAACCAAAATTCGTGAGAAATGGTAAGTAAATGTCGTATTTACGTATCTGCCACTGTGCCGGAGAATCCGTATAGGTGATCGAGTGTTCGAACCCTAATGAGTGAGAAATGGTAAGTAACGCCGAATTTACATATCTGCCACTGTGCAGGAGAATCCGTATAGGTGTTCGAGTGTTCGAACCCTAATGCGTGAGAAATGGTAAGTAAACGTTGTATTTACATATCTGCCACAGTGCAGGAGAATCCGTATAGGTGTTCGAGTGTTCGAACCCTAATGCGTGAGAAATGGTAAGGAAACGTTGTATTTACATATCTGCCACTCTGCTGGAGAATCCGTATAGGTGTTCGGGTGTTCGAACCCTAAGGCGTGAGAAATGGTAAGTAAACGCCGTATTTACATATATGCCACTGTGCAGGAGAATCCGTATAGGTGTTCGAGTGTTCGAACCCTAATGCGTGAGAAATGGTAAGGAAATGTTGTATTTACATATATGCCGCTGTGCAGGAGAATCCGTATAGGTGTTCGAGTGTTCGAACCCTAATTCGTGAGAAATGGTAAGAAAATTTCGTATTTACACATCTGCCACTGTGCAGGAGAATCCGTATAGGTGTTCGAGTGTTCGAACCCTAATGCGTGAGAAATGATAAGTATATGCCGTATTTACATATCGGCCACTGTGCAGGAGAATCCGTATAGGTGATCGAGTGTTCGAACCCTAATGAGTGAGAAATGGTAAGTAACGCCGAATTTACATATCTGCCACTGTGCAGGAGAATCCGTATTGGTGTTCGAGTGTTCGAAACCTAATGCGTGAGAAATGGTAAGGAAACGTTGTATTTACATATCTGCCACTGTGCAGGAGAATCCGTCTAGGTGTTCGTGTGTTCGAACCCTAATGCGTGAGAAATGGTAAGGATACGTTGTATTTACATATCTGCCACTCTGCTGGAGATTTCGTATAGGTGTTCAAATGTTCGAACCCTAATGCGTGAGAAATCGTAAGTAAACGCCGTATTTACATATCTGCCACTATGCAGGAGAATCCGTATAGGTGTTCAAGTGTTCGAACCCCAATGCGTGAGAAATGGTAAGTAAACGTTGTATTTACATATATGCCACTGTGCAGGAGAATCCGTATAGGTGTTCAACTGTTCGAACCCAAATTCGTGAGAAATGGCAAGAAAATGTCGAATTTACACATCTGCCATTGTGCAGGAGAATCCGTATAGGTGTTCGAGTGTTCGAACCCTAATGCCTGAGAAATGATAAGTAAATGCCGTATTTACATATCTGCCACTGTGCAGGAGAATCCGTATAGGTGTTCGAGTGTTCGAACCCTAATGCGTGAGAAATGGTAAGAAAATGTCGTATTTACACATCTGCCACTGTGGAGGAGAATCCGTATAGGTGTTCGAGTGTTCGAACCCTAATGCCTGAGAAATGATAAGTAAATGCCGTATTTACATATCGGCCACTGTGCAGGAGAATCCGTATAGGAGTTCGAGTGTTCGAACCCTAATGCCTGAGAAATGATAAGTAAATGCCGTATTTACATATCGGCCACTGTGCAGGAGAATCCGTATAAGTGTTCGGTTGTTCGAACCCTAATGCGTGAGAAATGGTAAGGAAACGTTGTATTTACGTATCTGCCACTGTGCTGGGGAATCTGTATAGGTGTTCAAGTGTTCGAACCCTAATGCGTGAGAAATGGTAAGGAAACGCTGTATTTACATATATGCCGCTGTGCAGGAGAATCCGTCTACGTGTTCGAGTGTTCGAACCCTAATGCGTGAGAAATGGGGAGAAAATGTCGTATTTACACATCTGCCACTGTGCAGGAGAATCCGTATAGGTGTTCAAGTGTTCGAACCCTAATGCATGGGAAATGATAAGTAAATGCCGTATTTACATATCGGCCACTGTGCAGGAGAATCCGTATAGGTGTTCGAGTGTTCGAACCCTAATGCATGAGAAATGGTAAGTAAACGCCGTATTTACATATCTGCCACTCTGCAGGAGAATCCGTATTGGTGTTCGAGTGTTCGAACCCTAATGCGTGAGAAATGGTAAGGAAACGTTGTATTTACATATCTGCCACTGTGTTGGAGAATCCGTATAGGTGTTCGAGTGTTCGAACCAAAATTCGTGAGAAATGGTAAGTAAATGTCGTATTTACGTATCTGCCACTGTGCAGGAGAATCCGTATAGGTGATCGAGTGTTCGAACCCTAACGAGTGAGAAATGGTAAGTAACGCCGAATTTACATATCTGCCACTGTGCAGGAGAATCCGTATAGGTGTTCGAGTGTTCGAACCCTAATGCGTGAGAAATGGTAAGTAAACGTTGTATTTACATATCTGCCACAGTGCAGGAGAATCCGTATAGGTGTTCGAGTGTTCGAACCCTAATGCGTGAGAAATGGTAAGGAAACGTTGTATTTACATATCTGCCACTCTGCTGGAGAATCCGTATAGGTGTTCGGGTGTTCGAACCCTAATGCGTGAGAAATGGTAAGTAAACGCCGTATTTACATATATGCCACTGTGCAGGAGAATCCGTAGAGGTGTTCGAGTGTTCGAACCCTAATGCGTGAGAAATGGAAAGGAAACGTTGTGTTTACAAATATGCCGCTGTGCAGGAGAATCCGTATAGGTGTTCGAGTGTTCGAACCCTAATTCGTGAGAAATGGTAAGAAAATTTCGTATTTACACATCTGCCACTGTGCAGGAGAATCCGTATAGGTGTTCGAGTGTTCGAACCCTAATGCATGAGAAATGATAAGTATATGCCGTATTTACATATCGGCCACTGTGCAGGAGAATCCGTATAGGTGATCGAGTGTTCGAACCCTAATGAGTGAGAAATGGTAAGTAACGCCGAATTTACATATCTGCCACTGTGCAGGAGAATCCGTATAGGTGTTCGAGTGTTCGAACCCTAATGCGTGAGAAATGGTAAGGAAACGTTGTATTTACATATCTGCCACTGTGCAGGAGAATCCGTCTAGGTGTTCGTGTGTTCGAACCCTAATGCGTGAGAAATGGTAAGGAAACGTTGTATTTACATATCTGCCACTCTGCTGGAGATTTCGTATAGGTGTTCAAATGTTCGAACCCTAATGCGTGAGAAATCGTAAGTAAACGCCGTATTTACATATCTGCCACTATGCAGGAGAATCCGTATAGGTGTTCAAGTGTTCGAACCCCAATGCGTGAGAAATGGTAAGGAAACGTTGTATTTACATATATGCCGCTGTGCAGGAGAATCCGTATAGGTGTTCGAGTGTTCGAACCCAAATTCGTGAGAAATGGCAAGAAAATGTCGAATTTACACATCTGCCACTGTGCAGGAGAATCCGTATAGGTGTTCGAGTGTTCGAACCCTAATGCCTGAGAAATGATAAGTAAATGCCGTATTTACATATCTGCCACTGTGCAGGAGAATCCGTATAGGTGTTCGAGTGTTCGAACCCTAATGCGTGAGAAATGGTAAGAAAATGTCGTATTTACACATCTGCCACTGTGGAGGAGAATCCGTATAGGTGTTCGAGTGTTCGAACCCTAATGCCTGAGAAGTGATAAGTAAATGCCGTATTTACATATCGGCCACTGTGCAGGAGAATCCGTATAGGAGTTCGAGTGTTCGAACCCTAATGCCTGAGAAATGATAAGTAAATGCCGTATCTACATATCGGCCACTGTGCAGGAGAATCCGTATAAGTGTTCGGTTGTTCGAACCCTAATGCGTGAGAAATGGTAAGGAAACGTTGTATTTACGTATCTGCCACTGTGCTGGGGAATCTGTATAGGTGTTCGAGTGTTCGAACCCTAATGCGTGAGAAATGGTAAGGAAACGCTGTATTTACATATATGCCGCTGTGCAGGAGAATCCGTCTACGTGTTCGAGTGTTCGAACCCTAATGCGTGAGAAATGGGGAGAAAATGTCGTATTTACACATCTGCCACTGTGCAGGAGAATCCGTATAGGTGTTCAAGTGTTCGAACCCTAATGCATGGGAAATGATAAGTAAATGCCGTATTTACATATCGGCCACTGTGCAGGAGAATCCGTATAGGTGTTCGAGTGTTCGAACCCTAATGCATGAGAAATGGTAAGTAAACGCCGTATTTACATATCTGCCACTCTGCAGGAGAATCCGTATTGGTGTTCGAGTGTTCGAACCCTAATGCGTGAGAAATGGTAAGGAAACGTTGTATTTACATATCTGCCACTGTGTTGGAGAATCCGTATAGGTGTTCGAGTGTTCGAACCAAAATTCGTGAGAAATGGTAAGTAAATGTCGTATTTACGTATCTGCCACTGTGCAGGAGAATCCGTATAGGTGATCGAGTGTTCGAACCCTAACGAGTGAGAAATGGTAAGTAACGCCGAATTTACATATCTGCCACTGTGCAGGAGAATCCGTATAGGTGTTCGAGTGTTCGAACCCTAATGCGTGAGAAATGGTAAGTAAACGTTGTATTTACATATCTGCCACAGTGCAGGAGAATCCGTATAGGTGTTCGAGTGTTCGAACCCTAATGCGTGAGAAATGGTAAGGAAACGTTGTATTTACATATCTGCCACTCTGCTGGAGAATCCGTATAGGTGTTCGGGTGTTCGAACCCTAATGCGTGAGAAATGGTAAGTAAACGCCGTATTTACATATATGCCACTGTGCAGGAGAATCCGTAGAGGTGTTCGAGTGTTCGAACCCTAATGCGTGAGAAATGGAAAGGAAACGTTGTGTTTACAAATATGCCACTGTGCAGGAGAATCCGTATAGGTGTTCGAGTGTTCGAACCCTAATTCGTGAGAAATGGTAAGAAAATTTCGTATTTACACATCTGCCACTGTGCAGGAGAATCCGTATAGGTGTTCGAGTGTTCGAACCCTAATGCATGAGAAATGATAAGTATATGCCGTATTTACATATCGGCCACTGTGCAGGAGAATCCGTATAGGTGATCGAGTGTTCGAACCCTAATGAGTGAGAAATGGTAAGTAACGCCGAATTTACATATCTGCCACTGTGCAGGAGAATCCGTATAGGTGTTCGAGTGTTCGAACCCTAATGCGTGAGAAATGGTAAGGAAACGTTGTATTTACATATCTGCCACTGTGCAGGAGAATCCGTCTAGGTGTTCGTGTGTTCGAACCCTAATGCGTGAGAAATGATAAGGAAACGTTGTATTTACATATCTGCCACTCTGCTGGAGATTTCGTATAGGTGTTCAAATGTTCGAACCCTAATGCGTGAGAAATCGTAAGTAAACGCCGTATTTACATATCTGCCACTATGCAGGAGAATCCGTATAGGTGTTCAAGTGTTCGAACCCCAATGCGTGAGAAATGGTAAGGAAACGTTGTATTTACATATATGCCGCTGTGCAGGAGAATCCGTATAGGTGTTCAACTGTTCGAACCCAAATTCGTGAGAAATGGCAAGAAAATGTCGAATTTACACATCTGCCACTGTGCAGGAGAATCCGTATAGGTGTTCGAGTGTTCGAACCCTAATGCCTGAGAAATGATAAGTAAATGCCGTATTTACATATCTGCCACTGTGCAGGAGAATCCGTATAGGTGTTCGAGTGTTCGAACCCTAATGCGTGAGAAATGGTAAGAAAATGTCGTATTTACACATCTGCCACTGTGGAGGAGAATCCGTATAGGTGTTCGAGTGTTCGAACCCTAATGCCTGAGAAATGATAAGTAAATGCCGTATTTACATATCGGCCACTGTGCAGGAGAATCCGTATAGGAGTTCGAGTGTTCGAACCCTAATGCCTGAGAAATGATAAGTAAATGCCGTATCTACATATCGGCCACTGTGCAGGAGAATCCGTATAAGTGTTCGGTTGTTCGAACCCTAATGCGTGAGAAATGGTAAGGAAACGTTGTATTTACGTATCTGCCACTGTGCTGGGGAATCTGTATAGGTGTTCGAGTGTTCGAACCCTAATGCGTGAGAAATGGTAAGGAAACGCTGTATTTACATATATGCCGCTGTGCAGGAGAATCCGTCTACGTGTTCGAGTGTTCGAACCCTAATGCGTGAGAAATGGGGAGAAAATGTCGTATTTACACATCTGCCACTGTGCAGGAGAATCCGTATAGGTGTTCGAGTGTTCGAACCCTAATGCGTGAGAAATGGTAAGGAAACTTTGTATTTACATATCTGCCACTGTGCAGGAGAATCCGTATAGGTGATCGAGTGTTCAAACCCTAATGAGTGAGAAATGGTTAGTAACGCCAAATTTACATATCTGCCACAGTGCAGGAGAATCCGTATAGGTGTTCGAGTGTTCGAACCCTAATGGGTGAGAAATGGTAAGAAAACGTTTTATTTACATATCTGGCATTGTGCAGGAGAATCGGTATAGGTGTTCGAGTGTTCGAACCCTAATGCGTGAGAAATGGTAAGGAAACATTGTATTTACATATCTGCCACTCTGCTGGAGAATCCGTATAGGTGTTCGGGTGTTCGAACCCTAATGCGTGAGAAATGGTAAGTAAACGCAGTATTTACATATCTGCCACTGTGCCGGAGAATCCATATAGGTGTTCGAATGTTCGAACCCTAATGCGTGAGAAATGGTAAGTAAACGTTGTATTTACATATCTGCCACAGTGCATGAGAATCCGTATAGGTGTTCGAGTGTTTGAACCCTAATGCGTGAGAAATGGTAAGGAAACGTTGTATTTACATATCTGCCACTCTGCTGGAGAATCCGTATAGGTGTTCGGGTGTTCGAACCCTAATGCGTGAGAAATGGTAAGTAAACGCCGTATTTACATATCTGCCATTGTGTAGGAGAATCCGTATAGGTGTTCGAGTGTTCGAACCCTAATGCGTGAGAAATGGTAAGGAAACGTTGTATTTACATATCTGCCACAGTGCAAGAGAATCCGTATAGGTGTTCGACTGTTCGAACCCTAATGCGTGAGAAATGGTAAGGAAACGTTGTATTTACATATCTGCCACTGTGCAGGAGAATCTGTCTAGGTGTTCGTGTGTTCGAACCCTAATGCGTGAGAAATGGTAAGGAAACGTTGTATTTACATATCTGCCACTCTGCTGGAGATTTCGTATAGGTGTTCAAATGTTCGAACCCTAATGCGTGAGAAATCGTAAGTAAACGCCGTATTTACATATCTGCCACTATGCAGGAGAATCCGTATAGGTGTTCAAGTGTTCGAACCCCAATGCGTGAGAAATGGTAAGGAAACGTTGTATTTACATATATGCCGCTGTGCAGGAGAATCCGTATAGGTGTTCAACTGTTCGAACCCAAATTCGTGAGAAATGGCAAGAAAATGTCGAATTTACACATCTGCCACTGTGCAGGAGAATCCGTATAGGTGTTCGAGTGTTCGAACCCTAATGCCTGAGAAATGATAAGTAAATGCCGTATTTACATATCTGCCACTGTGCAGGAGAATCCGTATAGGTGTTCGAGTGTTCGAACCCTAATGCGTGAGAAATGGTAAGAAAATGTCGTATTTACACATCTGCCACTGTGGAGGAGAATCCGTATAGGTGTTCGAGTGTTCGAACCCTAATGCCTGAGAAATGATAAGTAAATGCCGTATTTACATATCGGCCACTGTGCAGGAGAATCCGTATAGGAGTTCGAGTGTTCGAACCCTAATGCCTGAGAAATGATAAGTAAATGCCGTATCTACATATCGGCCACTGTGCAGGAGAATCCGTATAAGTGTTCGGTTGTTCGAACCCTAATGCGTGAGAAATTGTAAGGAAACGTTGTATTTACGTATCTGCCACTGTGCTGGGGAATCTGTATAGGTGTTCGAGTGTTCGAACCCTAATGCGTGAGAAATGGTAAGGAAACGCTGTATTTACATATATGCCGCTGTGCAGGAGAATCCGTCTACGTGTTCGAGTGTTCGAACCCTAATGCGTGAGAAATGGGGAGAAAATGTCGTATTTACACATCTGCCACTGTGCAGGAGAATCCGTATAGGTGTTCGAGTGTTCGAACCCTAATGCGTGAGAAATGGTAAGGAAACTTTGTATTTACATATCTGCCACTGTGCAGGAGAATCCGTATAGGTGATCGAGTGTTCAAACCCTAATGAGTGAGAAATGGTTAGTAACGCCAAATTTACATATCTGCCACAGTGCAGGAGAATCCGTATAGGTGTTCGAGTGTTCGAACCCTAATGGGTGAGAAATGGTAAGAAAACGTTTTATTTACATATCTGGCATTGTGCAGGAGAATCGGTATAGGTGTTCGAGTGTTCGAACCCTAATGCGTGAGAAATGGTAAGGAAACGTTGTATTTACATATCTGCCACTCTGCTGGAGAATCCGTATAGGTGTTCGGGTGTTCGAACCCTAATGCGTGAGAAATGGTAAGTAAACGCAGTATTTACATATCTGCCACTGTGCCGGAGAATCCATATAGGTGTTCGAATGTTCGAACCCTAATGCGTGAGAAATGGTAAGTAAACGTTGTATTTACATATCTGCCACAGTGCATGAGAATCCGTATAGGTGTTCGAGTGTTTGAACCCTAATGCGTGAGAAATGGTAAGGAAACGTTGTATTTACATATCTGCCACTCTGCTGGAGAATCCGTATAGGTGTTCGGGTGTTCGAACCCTAATGCGTGAGAAATGGTAAGTAAACGCCGTATTTACATATCTGCCATTGTGTAGGAGAATCCGTATAGGTGTTCGAGTGTTCGAACCCTAATGCGTGAGAAATGGTAAGGAAACGTTGTATTTACATATCTGCCACAGTGCAAGAGAATCCGTATAGGTGTTCGACTGTTCGAACCCTAATGCGTGAGAAATGGTAAGGAAACGTTGTATTTACATATCTGCCACTGTGCAGGGTAATCCGTATAGGTGTTCGGGTGTTCGAACCCTAATGCGTGAGAAATGGTAAGTAAACGCCGTATTTACATATCTGCCACTGTTCAGGAGAATCCGTATAGGTGTTCGAGTGTTCAAACCCTAATCGTGAGAAATGGTAAGGAAACGTTGTATTTACATATATGCCGCTGTGCAGGAGTATCCGTATAGGTGTTCGAGTGTTCGAACCCTAATGCGTGAGAAATGGTAAGAAAATGTCGTATTTACACATCTACCACTGTGCAGGAGAATCCGTATAGGTGTTCGTGTGTTCGAACCCTAATGCATGACAAATGATAAGTAAATGCCGTATTTACATATCGGCCGCTTTGCAGGAGAATCCGTATAGGTGTTCGAGTGTTCGAACCCTAATGCATGAGAAATGGTAAGTAAACGCCGTATTTACATATCTGCCATTGTGCAGGGGAATCCGTATAGGTGTTCGAGTGTTCGAACCCTAATGCGTGAGAAGTGGTAAGGAAACGTTGTATTTACATATCTGCCACGGTGCTGGAGAATCCGTATAGGTGTTCGAGTGTTCTAACCCAAATTCGTGAGAAATGGTAAATAAATGCCGTATTTACATATCTCCCACTGTGCAGGAGAATCCGTATAGGTGATCGAGTGTTTGAACCCTAATGAGTGAGAAATGGGAAGTAACGCCGAATTTACATATCTGGCACTGTGCAGGAGAATCCGTATAGGTGTTCGAGTGTTCAGTCCCTAATGCGTGAGAAATGGTAAGGAAACGTTGTATTTACATATCTGTCACTGTGCAGGAGAATCCGTATAGGTGTTCGAGTGTTCGAACCCTAATGGGTGAGAAATGGTAAGGAAACGTTGTATTTACATATCTGGCACTGTGCAGGAGAATCCGTATAGGTGTTCGAGTGTTCGAACCGTAATGCGTGAGAAATGGTAAGGAAACGTTGTATTTACATATCTGCCACTCTGCTGGAGGATCCGTATAGTTGTTCGAGTGTTCGTACCCTAATGCGTGAGAAATGGTAAGTAAACGCAGTATTTACATATCTGCCACTGTGCAGGAGAATCCGTATAGGTGTTCGAGTGTTCGAACCCTAATACTTGAGAAATGATAAGTAAACGTTGTAATTACATATCTGCCACAGTGCAGGAGAATCCGTATAGGTGTTCGAGTGTTCGAACCCTAATGCGTGAGAAATGGTAAGGAAACGTTGTATTTACATATCTGCCACTCTGCTGGAGAATCGGTATAGGTGTTCGAGTGTTCGAACCCTAATGCGTGAGAAATGGTAAGGAAACGTTGTATTTACATATCTGCCACTCTGCTGGAGAATCCGTATAGATGTTCGGGTGTTCGAACCCTAATTCGTGAGAAATGGTAAGTAAACGCAGTATTTACATATCTGCCACTGTGCAGGAGAATCCGTATAGGTGTTCGAGTGTTCGAACCCTAATGCGTGAGAAATGGTAAGTAACGTTGTATTTACATATCTGCCACAGTGCAGGAGAATCCGTATAGGTGTTCGAGTGTTCGAACCCTAATGGGTGAGAAATGGTAAGGAAACGTTGTATTTACATATCTGGCACTGTGCAGGAGAATCCGTATAGGTGTTCGAGTGTTCGAACCCTAATGCGTGAGAAATGGTAAGGAAATGTTGTATTTACAAATCTGCCACTCTGCTGGGGAATCCGTATAGGTGTTCGAGTGTTCGAACCCTAATGCGTGAGAAATCGTAAGTAAACGCAGTATTTACATATCTGCCACTGTGCAGGGGAATCCGTATAGGTGTTCGAGTGTTCGAACCCTAATGCTTGGGAAATGATAAGTAAACGTTGTATTTACATATATGCCACAGTGCAGGAGAATCCGTATAGGTGTTCGAGTGTTCGAACCCTAATGCGTGAGAAATGGTAAGAAAATTTCGTATTTACACATCTGCCACTGTGCAGGAGAATCCGTATAGGTGTTCGAGTGTTCGAACCCTACTGCATGAGAAATGATAAGTATATCCCGTATTTACATATCGGCCACTGTGCAGGAGAATCCGTATAGGTGATCGAGTGTTCGAACCCTAATGAGTGAGAAATGGTAAGTAACGCCGAATTTACATATCTGCCACTGTGCAGGAGAATCCGTACAGGTGTTCGAGTGTTCGAACCCTAATGCGTGAGAAATGGTAAGGAAACGTTGTATTTACATATCTGCCACTGTGCAGGAGAATCCGTCTAGGTGTTCGTGTGTTCGAACCCTAATGCGTGAGAAATGGTAAGGAAACGTTGTATTTACATATCTGCCACTCTGCTGGAGATTCTGTATAGGTGTTCGAATGTTCGAACCCTAATGCGTGAGAAATCGTAAGTAAACGCCGTATTTACATATCTGCCACTATGAAGGAGAATCCGTATAGGTGTTCAAGTGTTCGAACCCCAATGCGTGAGAAATGGTAAGGAAACGTTGTATTTACATATATGCCGCTGTGCAGGAGAATCCGTATAGGTGTTCGAGTGTTCGAACCCAAATTCGTGAGAAATGGCAAGAAAATGTCGAATTTACACATCTGCCACTGTGCAGGAGAATCCGTATAGGTGTTCGAGTGTTCGAACCCTAATGCCTGAGAAATGATGAGTAAATGCCGTATTTACATATCTGCCACTGTGCAGGAGAATCCGTATAGGTGTTCGAGTGTGCGAACCCTAATGCGTGAGAAATGGTAAGAAAATGTCGTATTTACACATCTGCCACTGTGCAGGAGAATCCGTATAGGTGTTCGAGTGTTCGAACCCTAATGCATGAGAAATGGTAAGTAAACGCCGTATTTACATATCTGCCACTGTGCAGGGGAATCCGTATAGGTGTTCGAGTGTTCGAACCCTAATGCGTGAGAAGTGGTAAGGAAACGTTGTATTTACATATCTGCCACGGTGCTGGAGAATCCGTATAGGTGTTCGAGTGTTCTAACCCAAATTCGTGAGAAATGGTAAATAAATGCCGTATTTACATATCTCCCACTGTGCAGGAGAATCCGTATAGGTGATCGAGTGTTTGAACCCCAATGAGTGAGAAATGGGAAGTAACGCCGAATTTACATATCTGGCACTGTGCAGGAGAATCCGTATAGGTGTTCGAGTGTTCAGACCCTAATGCGTGAGAAATGGTAAGGAAACGTTGTATTTACATATCTGTCAATGTGCAGGAGAATCCGTATAGGTGTTCGAGTGTTCGAACCCTAATGGGTGAGAAATGGTAGGGAAACGTTGTATTTACATATCTGGCACTGTGCAGGAGAATCCGTATAGGTGTTCGAGTGTTCGAACCGTAATGCGTGAGAAATGGTAAGGAAACGTTGTATTTACATATCTGCCACTCTGCTGGAGGATCCGTATAGTTGTTCGAGTGTTCGAACCCTAATGCGTGAGAAATGGTAAGTAAACGCAGTATTTACATATCTGCCACTGTGCAGGAGAATCCGTATAGGTGTTCGAGTGTTCGAACCCTAATACTTGAGAAATGATAAGTAAACGTTGTAATTACATATCTGCCACAGTGCAGGAGAATCCGTATAGGTGTTCGAGTGTTCGAACCCTAATGCGTGAGAAATGGTAAGGAAACGTTGTATTTACATATCTGCCACTCTGCTGGAGAATCGGTATAGGTGTTCGAGTGTTCGAACCCTAATGCGTGAGAAATGGTAAGGTAACGTTGTATTTACATATCTGCCACTCTGCTGGAGAATCCGTATAGATGTTCGGGTGTTCGAACCCTAATTCGTGAGAAATGGTAAGTAAACGCAGTATTTACATATCTGCCACTGTGCAGGAGAATCCGTATAGGTGTTCGAGTGTTCGAACCCTAATGGGTGAGAAATGGTAAGGAAACGTTGTATTTACATATCTGGCACTGTGCAGGAGAATCCGTATAGGTGTTCAAGTGTTCGAACCCTAATGCGTGAGAAATGGTAAGGAAATGTTGTATTTACATATCTGCCACTCTGCTGGAGAATACGTATAGGTGTTCGAGTGTTCGAACCCTAATGCGTGAGAAATGGCAAGTAAACGCAGTATTTACATATCTGCCACTGTGCAGGGGAATCCGTATAGGTGTTCGAGTGTTCGAACCCTAATGCTTGGGAAATGATAAGTAAACGTTGTATTTACATATCTGCCACAATGCAGGAGAATCCGTATAGGTGTTCGAGTGTTCGAACCCTAATGCGTGAGAAATGGTAAGAAAATTTCGTATTTACACATCTGCCACTGTGCAGGAGAATCCGTATAGGTGTTCGAGTGTTCGAACCCTAATGCATGAGAAATGATAAGTATATCCCGTATTTACATATCGGCCACTGTGCAGGAGAATCCGTAGAGGTGATCGAGTGTTCGAACCCTAATGAGTGAGAAATGGTAAGTAACGCCGAATTTACATATCTGCCACTGTGCAGGAGAATCCGTATAGGTGTTCGAGTGTTCGAACCCTAATGCGTGAGAAATGGTAAGGAAACGTTGTATTTACATATCTGCCACTGTGCAGGAGAATCCGTCTAGGTGTTCGTGTGTTCGAACCCTAATGCGTGAGAAATGGTAAGGAAACGTTGTATTTACATATCTGCCACTCTGCTGGAGATTCTGTATAGGTGTTCGAATGTTCGAACCCTAATGCGTGAGAAATCGTAAGTAAACGCCGTATTTACATATCTGCCACTATGAAGGAGAATCCGTATAGGTGTTCAAGTGTTCGAACCCCAATGCGTGAGAAATGGTAAGGAAACGTTGTATTTACATATATGCCGCTGTGCAGGAGAATCCGTATAGGTGTTCGAGTGTTCGAACCCAAATTCGTGAGAAATGGCAAGAAAATGTCGAATTTACACATCTGCCACTGTGCAGGAGAATCCGTATAGGTGTTCGAGTGTTCGAACCCTAATGCCTGAGAAATGATGAGTAAATGCCGTATTTACATATCTGCCACTCTGCAGGAGAATCCGTATAGGTGTTCGAGTGTGCGAACCCTAATGCGTGAGAAATGGTAAGAAAATGTCGTATTTACACATCTGCCACTGTGCAGGAGAATCCGTATAGGTGTTCGAGTGTTCGAACCCTAATGCATGAGAAATGGTAAGTAAACGCCGTATTTACATATCTGCCACTGTGCAGGGGAATCCGTATAGGTGTTCGAGTGTTCGAACCCTAATGCGTGAGAAGTGGTAAGGAAACGTTGTATTTACATATCTGCCACGGTGCTGGAGAATCCGTATAGGTGTTCGAGTGTTCTAACCCAAATTCGTGAGAAATGGTAAATAAATGCCGTATTTACATATCTCCCACTGTGCAGGAGAATCCGTATAGGTGATCGAGTGTTCGAACCCTAATGAGTGAGAAATGGGAAGTAACGCCGAATTTACATATCTGGCACTGTGCAGGAGAATCCGTATAGGTGTTCGAGTGTTCAAACCCTAATGCGTGAGAAATGGTAACGAAACGTTGTATTTACATATCTGTCACTGTGCAGGAGAATCCGTATAGGTGTTCGAGTGTTCGAACCCTAATGGGTGAGAAATGGTAAGGAAACGTTGTATTTACATATCTGGCACTGTGCTGGAGAATCCGTATAGGTGTTCGAGTGTTCGAACCGTAATGCGTGAGAAATGGTAAGGAAACGTTGTATTTACATATCTGCCACTCTGCTGGAGGATCCGTATAGTTGTTCGAGTGTTCGAACCCTAATGCTTGAGAAATGGTAAGTAAACGCAGTATTTACATATCTGCCACTGTGCAGGAGAATCCGTATAGGTGTTCGAGTGTTCGAACCCTAATACTTGAGAAATGATAAGTAAACGTTGTAATTACATATCTGCCACAGTGCAGGAGAATCCGTATAGGTGTTCGAGTGTTCGAACCCTAATGCGTGAGAAATGGTAAGGAAACGTTGTATTTACATATCTGCCACTCTGCTGGAGAATCGGTATAGGTGTTAGAGTGTTCGAACCCTAATGCGTGAGAAATGGTAAGGAAACGTTGTATTTACATATCTGCCACTCTGCTGGAGAATCCGTATAGGTGTTCGGGTGTTCGAACCCTAATTCGTGAGAAATGGTAAGTAAACGCAGTATTTACATATCTGCCACTGTGCAGGAGAATCCGTATAGGTGTTCGAGTGTTCGAACCCTAATGCGTGAGAAATGGTAAGTAAACGTTGTATTTACATATCTGCCACAGTGCAGGAGAATCCGTATAGGTGTTCGAGTGTTCGACCCCTAATGGGTGAGAAATGGTAAGGAAACGTTGTATTTACATATCTGGCACTGTGCAGGAGAATCCGTATAGGTGTTCGAGTGTTCGAACCCTAATGCGTGAGAAATGGTAAGGAAATGTTGTATTTACATATCTGCCACTCTGCTGGAGAATCCGTATAGGTGTTCGAGTGTTCGAACCCTAATGCGTGAGAAATGGTAAGTAAACGCAGTATTTACATATCTGCCACTGTGCAGGGGAATCCGTATAGGTGTTCGAGTGTTCGAACCCTAATGCTTGGGAAATGATAAGTAAACGTTGTATTTACATATCTGCCACAGTGCAGGAGAATCCGTATAGGTGTTCGAGTGTTCGAACCCTAATGCATGAGAAATGGTAAGTAAACGCCGTATTTACATATCTGCCATTGTGCAGGGGAATCCGTATAGGTGTTCGAGTGTTCGAACCCTAATGCGTGAGAAGTGGTAAGGAAACGTTGTATTTACATATCTGCCACGGTGCTGGAGAATCCGTATAGGTGTTCGAGTGTTCTAACCCAAATTCGTGAGAAATGGTAAATAAATGCCGTATTTACATATCTCCCACTGTGCAGGAGAATCCGTATAGGTGATCGAGTGTTTGAACCCTAATGAGTGAGAAATGGGAAGTAACGCCGAATTTACATATCTGGCACTGTGCAGGAGAATCCGTATAGGTGTTCGAGTGTTCAGACCCTAATGCGTGAGAAATGGTAAGGAAACGTTGTATTTACATATCTGTCACTGTGCAGGAGAATCCGTATAGGTGTTCGAGTGTTCGAACCCTAATGGGTGAGAAATGGTAAGGAAACGTTGTATTTACATATCTGGCACTGTGCAGGAGAATCCGTATAGGTGTTCGAGTGTTCGAACCGTAATGCGTGAGAAATGGTAAGGAAACGTTGTATTTACATATCTGCCACTCTGCTGGAGGATCCGTATAGTTGTTCGAGTGTTCGAACCCTAATGCGTGAGAAATGGTAAGTAAACGCAGTATTTACATATCTGCCACTGTGCAGGAGAATCCGTATAGGTGTTCGAGTGTTCGAACCCTAATACTTGAGAAATGATAAGTAAACGTTGTAATTACATATCTGCCACAGTGCAGGAGAATCCGTATAGGTGTTCTAGTGTTCGAACCCTAATGCGTGAGAAATGGTAAGGAAACGTTGTATTTACATATCTGCCACTCTGCTGGAGAATCGGTATAGGTGTTCGAGTGTTCGAACCCTAATGCGTGAGAAATGGTAAGGAAACGTTGTATTTACATATCTCCCACTCTGCTGGAGAATCCGTATAGATGTTCGGGTGTTCGAACCCTAATTCGTGAGAAATGGTAATTAAACGCAGTATTTACATATCTGCCACTGTGCAGGAGAATCCGTATAGGTGTTCGAGTGTTCGAACCCTAATGCGTGAGAAATGGTAAGTAAACGTTGTATTTACATATCTACCACAGTGCAGGAGAATCCGTATAGGTGTTCGAGTGTTCGAACCCTAATGGGTGAGAAATGGTAAGGAAACGTTGTATTTACATATCTGGCACTGTGCAGGAGAATCCGTATAGGTGGTCGAGCGTTCGAACCCTAATGCGTGAGAAATGGTAAGGAAATGTTGTATTTACAAATCTGCCACTCTGCTGGGGAATCCGTATAGGTGTTCGAGTGTTCGAACCCTAATGCGTGAGAAATCGTAAGTAAACGCAGTATTTACATATCTGCCACTGTGCAGGGGAATCCGTATAGGTGTTCGAGTGTTCGAACCCTAATGCTTGGGAAATGATAAGTAAACGTTGTATTTACATATATGCCACAGTGCAGGAGAATCCGTATAGGTGTTCGAGTGTTCGAACCCTAATGCGTGAGAAATGGTAAGAAAATTTCGTATTTACACATCTGCCACTGTGCAGGAGAATCCGTATAGGTGTTCGAGTGTTCGAACCCTACTGCATGAGAAATGATAAGTATATCCCGTATTTACATATCGGCCACTGTGCAGGAGAATCCGTATAGGTGATCGAGTGTTCGAACCCTAATCAGTGAGAAATGGTAAGTAACGCCGAATTTACATATCTGCCACTGTGCAGGAGAATCCGTATAGGTGTTCGAGTGTTCGAACCCTAATGCGTGAGAAATGGTAAGGAAACGTTGTATTTACATATCTGCCACTGTGCATGAGAATCCGTCTAGGTGTTCGTGTGTTCGAACCCTAATGCGTGAGAAATGGTAAGGAAACGTTGTATTTACATATCTGCCACTCTGCTGGAGATTCTGTATAGGTGTTCGAATGTTCGAACCCTAATGCGTGAGAAATCGTAAGTAAACGCCGTATTTACATATCTGCCACTATGAAGGAGAATCCGTATAGGTGTTCAAGTGTTCGAACCCCAATGCGTGAGAAATGGTAAGGAAACGTTGTATTTACATATATGCCGCTGTGCAGGAGAATCCGTATAGGTGTTCGAGTGTTCGAACCCAAATTCGTGAGAAATGGCAAGAAAATGTCGAATTTACACATCTGCCACTGTGCAGGAGAATCCGTATAGGTGTTCGAGTGTTCGAACCCTAATGCCTGAGAAATGATGAGTAAATGCCGTATTTACATATCTGCCACTGTGCAGGAGAATCCGTATAGGTGTTCGAGTGTGCGAACCCTAATGCGTGAGAAATGGTAAGAAAATGTCGTATTTACACATCTGCCACTGTGCAGGAGAATCCGTATAGGTGTTCGAGTGTTCGAACCCTAATGCATGAGAAATGGTAAGTAAACGCCGTATTTACATATCTGCCACTGTGCAGGGGAATCCGTATAGGTGTTCGAGTGTTCGAACCCTAATGCGTGAGAAGTGGTAAGGAAACGTTGTATTTACATATCTGCCACGGTGCTGGAGAATCCGTATAGGTGTTCGAGTGTTCTAACCCAAATTCGTGAGAAATGGTAAATAAATGCCGTATTTACATATCTCCCACTGTGCAGGAGAATCCGTATAGGTGATCGAGTGTTTGAACCCTAATGAGTGAGAAATGGGAAGTAACGCCGAATTTACATATCTGGCACTGTGCAGGAGAATCCGTATAGGTGTTCGAGTGTTCAGACCCTAATGCGTGAGAAATGGTAAGGAAACGTTGTATTTACATATCTGTCAATGTGCAGGAGAATCCGTATAGGTGTTCGAGTGTTCGAACCCTAATGGGTGAGAAATGGTAAGGAAACGTTGTATTTACATATCTGGCACTGTGCAGGAGAATCCGTATAGGTGTTCGAGTGTTCGAACCGTAATGCGTGAGAAATGGTAAGGAAACGTTGTATTTACATATCTGCCACTCTGCTGGAGGATCCGTATAGTTGTTCGAGTGTTCGAACCCTAATGCGTGAGAAATGGTAAGTAAACGCAGTATTTACATATCTGCCACTGTGCAGGAGAATCCGTATAGGTGTTCGAGTGTTCGAACCCTAATACTTGAGAAATGATAAGTAAACGTTGTAATTACATATCTGCCACAGTGCAGGAGAATCCGTATAGGTGTTCTAGTGTTCGAACCCTAATGCGTGAGAAATGGTAAGGAAACGTTGTATTTACATATCTGCCACTCTGCTGGAGAATCGGTATAGGTGTTCGAGTGTTCGAACCCTAATGCGTGAGAAATGGTAAGGAAACGTTGTATTTACATATCTCCCACTCTGCTGGAGAATCCGTATAGATGTTCGGGTGTTCGAACCCTAATTCGTGAGAAATGGTAATTAAACGCAGTATTTACATATCTGCCACTGTGCAGGAGAATCCGTATAGGTGTTCGAGTGTTCGAACCCTAATGCGTGAGAAATGGTAAGTAAACGTTGTATTTACATATCTACCACAGTGCAGGAGAATCCGTATAGGTGTTCGAGTGTTCGAACCCTAATGGGTGAGAAATGGTAAGGAAACGTTGTATTTACATATCTGGCACTGTGCAGGAGAATCCGTATAGGTGTTCGAGCGTTCGAACCCTAATGCGTGAGAAATGGTAAGGAAATGTTGTATTTACAAATCTGCCACTCTGCTGGGGAATCCGTATAGGTGTTCGAGTGTTCGAACCCTAATGCGTGAGAAATCGTAAGTAAACGCAGTATTTACATATCTGCCACTGTGCAGGGGAATCCGTATAGGTGTTCGAGTGTTCGAACCCTAATGCTTGGGAAATGATAAGTAAACGTTGTATTTACATATATGCCACAGTGCAGGAGAATCCGTATAGGTGTTCGAGTGTTCGAACCCTAATGCGTGAGAAATGGTAAGAAAATTTCGTATTTACACATCTGCCACTGTGCAGGAGAATCCGTATAGGTGTTCGAGTGTTCGAACCCTACTGCATGAGAAATGATAAGTATATCCCGTATTTACATATCGGCCACTGTGCAGGAGAATCCGTATAGGTGATCGAGTGTTCGAACCCTAATCAGTGAGAAATGGTAAGTAACGCCGAATTTACATATCTGCCACTGTGCAGGAGAATCCGTATAGGTGTTCGAGTGTTCGAACCCTAATGCGTGAGAAATGGTAAGGAAACGTTGTATTTACATATCTGCCACTGTGCATGAGAATCCGTCTAGGTGTTCGTGTGTTCGAACCCTAATGCGTGAGAAATGGTAAGGAAACGTTGTATTTACATATCTGCCACTCTGCTGGAGATTCTGTATAGGTGTTCGAATGTTCGAACCCTAATGCGTGAGAAATCGTAAGTAAACGCCGTATTTACATATCTGCCACTATGAAGGAGAATCCGTATAGGTGTTCAAGTGTTCGAACCCCAATGCGTGAGAAATGGTAAGGAAACGTTGTATTTACATATATGCCGCTGTGCAGGAGAATCCGTATAGGTGTTCGAGTGTTCGAACCCAAATTCGTGAGAAATGGCAAGAAAATGTCGAATTTACACATCTGCCACTGTGCAGGAGAATCCGTATAGGTGTTCGAGTGTTCGAACCCTAATGCCTGAGAAATGATGAGTAAATGCCGTATTTACATATCTGCCACTGTGCAGGAGAATCCGTATAGGTGTTCGAGTGTGCGAACCCTAATGCGTGAGAAATGGTAAGAAAATGTCGTATTTACACATCTGCCACTGTGCAGGAGAATCCGTATAGGTGTTCGAGTGTTCGAACCCTAATGCATGAGAAATGGTAAGTAAACGCCGTATTTACATATCTGCCACTGTGCAGGGGAATCCGTATAGGTGTTCGAGTGTTCGAACCCTAATGCGTGAGAAGTGGTAAGGAAACGTTGTATTTACATATCTGCCACGGTGCTGGAGAATCCGTATAGGTGTTCGAGTGTTCTAACCCAAATTCGTGAGAAATGGTAAATAAATGCCGTATTTACATATCTCCCACTGTGCAGGAGAATCCGTATAGGTGATCGAGTGTTTGAACCCTAATGAGTGAGAAATGGGAAGTAACGCCGAATTTACATATCTGGCACTGTGCAGGAGAATCCGTATAGGTGTTCGAGTGTTCAGACCCTAATGCGTGAGAAATGGTAAGGAAACGTTGTATTTACATATCTGTCAATGTGCAGGAGAATCCGTATAGGTGTTCGAGTGTTCGAACCCTAATGGGTGAGAAATGGTAAGGAAACGTTGTATTTACATATCTGGCACTGTGCAGGAGAATCCGTATAGGTGTTCGAGTGTTCGAACCGTAATGCGTGAGAAATGGTAAGGAAACGTTGTATTTACATATCTGCCACTCTGCTGGAGGATCCGTATAGTTGTTCGAGTGTTCGAACCCTAATGCGTGAGAAATGGTAAGTAAACGCAGTATTTACATATCTGCCACTGTGCAGGAGAATCCGTATAGGTGTTCGAGTGTTCGAACCCTAATACTTGAGAAATGATAAGTAAACGTTGTAATTACATATCTGCCACAGTGCAGGAGAATCCGTATAGGTGTTCGAGTGTTCCAACCCTAATGCGTGAGAAATGGTAAGGAAACGTTGTATTTACATATCTGCCACTCTGCTGGAGAATCGGTATAGGTGTTCGAGTGTTCGAACCCTAATGCGTGAGAAATGGTAAGGTAACGTTGTATTTACATATCTGCCACTCTGCTGGAGAATCCGTATAGATGTTCGGGTGTTCGAACCCTAATTCGTGAGAAATGGTAAGTAAACGCAGTATTTACATATCTGCCACTGTGCAGGAGAATCCGTATAGGTGTTCGAGTGTTCGAACCCTAATGGGTGAGAAATGCTAAGGAAACGTTGTATTTACATATCTGGCACTGTGCAGGAGAATCCGTATAGGTGTTCGAGTGTTCGAACCCTAATGCGTGAGAAATGGTAAGGAAATGTTGTATTTACATATCTGCCACTCTGCTGGAGAATACGTATAGGTGTTCGAGTGTTCGAACCCTAATGCGTGAGAAATGGTAAGTAAACGCAGTATTTACATATCTGCCACTGTGCAGGGGAATCCGTATAGGTGTTCGAGTGTTCGAACCCTAATGCTTGGGAAATGATAAGTAAACGTTGTATTTACATATCTGCCACAG
>JAXFYN010000406.1:0-113558 GCA_036172215.1 Camellia granthamiana | reverse complement strand
AGACTGCATTAGGCATTCTCTTGATGCTTGATTTGTTCTTCAATGTATGTGTAGCAATTCATATAATATTGTATTTTCGCCAATAAATAATGTATTCTTGCATTTGTTGGATTAGTTATGACATGAGGGGAACATAGCCATGATATACACTCATGGTTAATGCTGAGGAAAATAATAATTGCCTCTTCTATTTTTGATTATCTAATAAATCATAATGGAATACAATATACTATTGGCCAACATACGATAAAGTGTGGGGTCAATTGCATTTTTCCAAACCTCAAGGGAGATGAGTGTAATTTAGGCTTGTTTCTTTTACACCGAAGGAAACCTTGAAATATATTAGGAAAAACTTACGGGATTGTTTTGGACCGCCAAATATGGCATTTTGGAACGAAAGTGTACCATATTTCAAAACGTGTGTTCTAAAAAGCTAATTCGCTAGGTAATACTTCTTTCTCTTCTTATCTTTTGTAAACAAATCTCCGCTGTATATATCTACTATCATGTATAATGTATAATGCTATAATCTTATCAAACTTTTTTGGGTTACATTTATGTTATAAGATGTATACTGAATGCATATTATTATCAAACCATCAACATTTACATGTTCATATGTAACGTTTAGATAAGATCGCATTGAATACTTATTATCACTTGCCATGTTATTCAAAGAATTTACATAGATGAATTATCGAAAAGAATTGTTTTTTAACTGCAAATGTAAAGATATACTTATATCTTATATGACTCATACCCGTGTTCATATTTTTATTAATTGGAGAAAAAATTCGCAAAGAGAAAAACTTAGACAAAATATAATTAGAGTCTACTTTTCAAATTCATAAACCAAACACAATTTGTAGAAATATTTATATTGAAATTGTAGCACGATCCCCACGCACAAAGTGCGTGGGGGGCCACCTAGTACAATATAAAAATATGATAAATATATCATTTAATTATTATCATAGTAAGACAATTCTTAACCAGTTCTCAATTCGTGTGCCATCCCGAACACATAAGCTCCAATTGATGATATAGCACGATACACAATCATCTTAAACATATTTAGTTCACTTAAGCTTTAAGCTTTTAAATATTGATGACAAGAATTATGAATTAATTAGAAATTAATTTCCTAACCTCTAATTAAAACATGTTTAGCCATGTATTAACCAAACTAATTGAATATAAAGACTCTAATCATATACAAATCTTTATTAAGTTCACTAATTACACAATTAACTTAAATTAGGTTCATACGCATTAAATTACAATTATTCAGTTATGTTTAAATTACTGAATCAGAACTCATAAACATATAAATTTTGCAATTCAGCTTCAATTTCAAATCAAGCCAAAACTCAAGGCCAAACTTCTATAACTTGTTGAATTTACATCTTACTCAACATGACTTAATTGAAGCTTAATTCATGGAAATCAAGCCTTGATTAAATCAAACTTAATTCCATGCAACTTAGAGTTCAATCCTTTGAATTTCAATGAGTTTTGAATTCATGAGCTTCATTATTCCAATTTCAAGAACATGCAAGAAAACAATTTTATGAACATATTTTCATGAATCAATGCATGCCATGATGTGGAGAAATAAGTCTACAATTTCTTCCTTCAAGAACTAACATGCAAGATTTCTTCTGATTAATGTAAATCCTCAAAATCCATGATAGTTCCTTCAATCTTGAAAACCATGCATGATTGCAAGTTAAAATCTTCATGAATCATCTACGCATGACAAGTTAATTAAAGACAGTTAAATTATTTTATTCCTGCAATTTGAGACATATTCATGTTAAATTCTAATTCTCATAGCCAAAACTTCTATCTCATGCATGAATTCATCTCCATTCAACTTATATTTTAGAAGATGAGGAGTAGATTTACCTTAATTTCAAGAATTTGGAATGAAAACTCACCTTAATTTGAGGATTAATGAGCTATCTTCTAGTTCTTCCTAAGTTCTTCTTCAATTCTCCTTTGAGGTTCAACCAAGAACTCTCTCTTTTCTTCCCTCTCTACGTGTGGGTTGTGTAATAGCTCCACCAAACCAAATACTCTCTCTCTCTCTCTCTCTCTCTCTCTCTCATTTGTTGTTTATTAGGGAGATAAAAGGATAAGTAGAAGTTTCATATAATTACCATTTAATATTAAACTTATTCATCCAAATTAATAAATTATTTCTAGTTAAATTATTAATCTCAATAACCTCAATTACAATAAACTAAATTACACTAAATTAAATTATACTATATGTATAAGCTCTAATTCCTATTCAATTATTTAATTCCAACCTATTAAAATTAGCGAATCAGACGGAATTAATTTTTAATTAAACTTTCTGGATAACTCTAAAAATTCCAATTAACCTATCCTTGTACTCAATTTTGATTTCTGAACCCATTTATGTCGTCAATTTTAGTTTCAAAACTGAGCTCACAACGGATAGTTTCTCAATTTAAACAGATATTTACAACGAATCAAATTAGATAAGTCACAATTAATCACTTGGCATATGTCATGATTAACATTTTGGGATCGTCATAGTCTCCCCATCTTAAAAAGTTGGTCCTCAAAACAAGAACCAAATTGCACATCTCCAACACAAAACAATCACATAACTATAGAAAAATACTTGGGACCCCTTTTTTTTTAAGACCTCCACAACCCCCTTTGGATCTCAACTATTGATATATATGTGGGATCCACTCACGTATGTGTGGGGCCCACACCATCTATGACTGAGATCCAAAAGGGGTTGTAGGGGTCTCAAAAAAAAGGTTCTCAATCATTGTTGCATAATTATAATCATCTCCCATTTAGTTTCCTTCGTATTAAAGATTAACTCGTTGGTTGCCTTCTACAATGTCTATAGAATTGCCAAAAACACTCCCAAATGTTCCTTTCAACAATCATGACAACCAACTCTTCAACACTAGTGTGCCACCATCAACCCTACCATTGCAACCCTTCCACAATTGCATCAACTGTTATTAGTACCCCTAGACTGTAACCACTACTCCAACTCTAACCAAACATCACAATTGCTACTCCAACATAAGAAATGCTGATGCCATCCTTTCATAGTACTTCCAAACTACCAAAATCACATTCTTTAGGCACCACTTCTAATAGCTACTAAAATCAGATTCATTAGGCACCAATTCTAATAGCTTTACAGTAGCACATATGCACTTACAAAATGCTGTATGTTTGAGTTTCTCATCCAATCATGCTTCGTAAAATTCAAAATTTTGGTCCCACCACAATCTTTTTTCTAAGAAACCCCAATTACAAAATATATGTATTTTTTCCCTTAATATAGTAAGAAACACAACTTTATCACAAAAAATATTTCTTAATTCCACCTAACCAAAAATTTGTTCTTAAAAATTTCAAATAAAATGTTCTTAAAAGTTTTTACTTAATTTTACCTGGCCCGACATCACCTCACCATTGTTTCCACTTATGTTAATCCTAGCATAAAGGCAAGCCTTGTAGTGTGAATCAACAATAGCCTCGTTTGGGAAGTGGCTATTTTAGAGACTTTTTGGCTATTTTAGTAGGTTATTTTAGTTTTTGTGTTTGGGAAGATGAGATGGATTTTTATTTGAGTTGTTGTATTGAAAAATGTGTTGAAATGATATTTGAAGTTAAAATGACAAATTTGTCCCTAAGATTATAATTTTTAAATTGATATAAAGGGGCGAAATTGTAATTTTCCAATTGATTTAACAATCTGTCAACTGACAGTGTAGGCACTGCAGCCTATTTTTTTTTTTTTTGAAAAACTTTGAACAGTTTTGCTTTTGGGCTTATTTTTCATTTTTAGGCTATAATAGCCTCAACCCAATGTTTTAAAAACCAGACCGGTGAACGAACCGGAAAAGGGATTGGGCGGACGGGTCACTGGTTCAACCATCGGGTTGAACCGGATCAAACCGTGATGTCATAAATAATTTTTTTTAAAAATATAAATTAATAATATATAATAAATTTCAATTTTTTTTTTAAATTCTTAAATATTTTCAGTTATGTTTTTCTAAAAAATAAAATAAAATAAAAAGCATCTCGTACTTCACATGCTAACAATAAAGAAAATTAAAAAAATAGAAAACCCATTACTCAAAAAACAATAAAAAAAGCCCCTCACTCACACTAGTACTATCTCTCTGCTCTCATTCTCAATTTTTATAAAGATGAAAAACCATTGCTCAGCCTCAAAACAAAGGGCCAAAAACAGGGGTTCTGTAAAATGGGTTCTCAGAGTGGTCTTTCATTCAAGAGAGAGAGATCAAAATCTTCCTCATTCAATGAGCAAGCAGCAGCAGGGAAAGAAAGAGAGATGCGGTGGGTGTCTTCTTTATTGATAATCAATAGGGGGAAAGCAAGCAGTGGGTGTCTTCTTCTTTATTGCAAGAAGAGTTGAGAGCTTGAGTTGAGTTGAGTGATTCGTTAATGGTGATGATATTGATGAAGAGAGAGAGATGCGGCGGTGCAAGGTTTTGCCGAAGATCTGCTGCTGTAGCTGAAGAGACACGAGATAGATTTGGGTTTTTTTTTTTTTTTTAACAAAACCGTTCCGGTTTGATTGACCCGTAGACGGGTCGGACGGTTTGACGGTTCGACCGACGGTTCAAACGGTTCTCTTTAAATACACCGGTTTTTGACTTTGAACGGTTTGTGAGGGTTGACCGGACCGGAACCTCACTCGGTCGACGGTTCAACCGGTTGAACCGGCCGGTCCGGTCCGGTTTTCAAAACCTTGCCTCAACCCACTATTCCCAAACAGCGCCAATATCACGTCCAAAAAGCTTTGTCGGCACCAGCTCCACAATAGTATGGTCCCTAAGTTGCAATAACAAACGGTTCAACTTTAAGTCTTAGGCAAAAAGAAATAGCCACAAAAATATTCACCAGAGCATCTACAAGAATTGTAATTATATGCTATTGAACTCTGCACAATAAACAGCAAATTAAATTTGGTTGAGAGAAAAGGTGCATAATAAGGACTTCTTTATATATGTTTTTTAATAGCATTGCACAAGTGGCTCAAAAAGATTAAAAGCTAACATAATATTATGTAATTTTATCCTTTTCGGTACACACAAGTGGTTGCAAAGCATGTCAGCATCCAAAAGTTCACAAGGACTAAACCAGCAGACAAAATTAATATACCAGGTTCAAGAAAATTCTAAAATTGGAGGACATGATCACTAAATATTATAACTCAGACAAAATAGACAAATGAAATTGTTGATATTCGAAAAAAGTATCAATTTCATTACCTGAGGTCCAGGATAACCTCCCTTTGGCCACCCGATAGGCCACTTAACGTCTTTTTGCAACAAGGTGTACTCTTGCTCAATACCATGCCTATTTTAAAATTAAAATTCAAAATAAATTACAGCCTCCAAAAGTTAAACGGACAAAGATACTCAAACAAAAGTGACAATTAAGTTTTGACAATATTTTGAAAAGCTTGAAATCCTTTACCATGGTTCTTCAGCAACAACATCAGGGTGGCTGAAAATCTTCTCAGCATGGTACCTCTTGTTCGTTGGAATTGGTTCACCAGCAGGAGTGCAAGCATCACAGATGATCTAAGACAATAATGATTAATGAGAAAGACAGCACAACAAAACTTTTTTCACACATTGTTTAAGATTTCACGATGAAAGTGCCCCAAAACCCAAATGAATTGAGGAAATGTTTCATTCATTGGAACAATTTAAGGAAGGAATGGAATGACTATTCCTTGGCCTTCCAATGGAATGACAATTCTCCTAAATTGGTGAATGGTGCTTTTATTTCCTATGTTAAATTCCTTTCCTTTGTACCGAAACAAACATGAGATGATTATTCTGATGGAATGGCTACTCCATTCCAATGAACTACATGAATGCACTAACTCACCAATATATTGTTTCCCTTCCTGAATGGATCTTCCAAAATTGCTTGAGGGCTGTTTTTTCAATTCAACAAAAATAGTTTATACACTACCAGTCTACCGGTTTGGAAAAACGTTCTAAACTAACATTTAGTAAGGCAAAGTTTCCTAATTTGGAGCAAAATTGTTTCAATCTCATATATATAAAGAAATATACATACTGTGTGAGTGATTTTCCGAGCACACTGCCAACTCAGTATTCAGCTGGAGAGTACTGGCAGAATAGATGACACCTGGCTGACCTGCAACAGAAAGAGAAGATTCCGGCGGTGGTTCGTCCACCCGGGGGCACTCCGACGATCAAGCAGTATATCTCGCAAAGATAATCAATTGCTAAACTTACTATTCTTAATATAAATTGTGTACCTTAGACCCATCGGGGGTGCCTTTCTTTTATAATTAACTCAATCCTTGTCCCAACAGAAGTCTGGCTTCAATAGACTTTCGCTCAATGCTTATCCAGGACTTTTCAATAGATAGAGACAAACTCCCTAAGAGCTTTATCTTTATCTAGGCTGAGTCCCCTCATCATCTAGGACTCTTGTGCCTTATCCGCTTATCTCGGATTCCGATATCTTCGGAGATAACCTTGGCCTTGCCGAGATCACCTCGGCGTCATGACCAAGACACGTGGCACCTCGGTTGACACGTCGGCGTCACCTTGGTCACGCGTTGGTACTCAGAAATTATATCCCCACACATACAAATTGCTTTGGTTCAATCTCATATAGGGACGCATTAGATTTTTAAATTGAGGATAACCCAAAACTTTTTTTGGCCTTAAAATGTCAACTCTCATCAAAAAGAAAACAAATAGACTAACAAAGAAATGCAGAAAATGATCATCAAGAAACAAATGTTAGAAATGGTTGGAAAAATTCTGGGTAAAAACAGAATTTTTTCCTTAACTTTGGTCTATTATTTAGGTGGGACCCATACGCCAAAATTGGCAGGTCTAAGTGGTAACGCGTTCTTTGCCGCGTTGTGAATCACATGGTATATTTGGTTGCTCAAAACCATTATCGGGTGAATTGGAAATTGAAACCAAAGTATGCTCCATGGAAATGGAGTTTTGGTGGAAAATCCTTAAGGTGTGTATAATGGCTTGTCCCACGTTGATTTGGTGGGAAGTTTTGAGTGGGTTTATAAGGCATGGGATTGGTACTTGGGGTGTGCCCCAAGGAGTACCCAAGTTTTGTAGAGAGGGAGGTTATGGACAAAATGGGCTAGATCCATTGGATCCAAAAATTACCATACACGCACGCCGCCGCCGTCTATCCGTTCGGTTAGGCTTGTTCGGCCCAATACTAATCTTTTTGGGCCAAAAACATTTGAGTTTATTTTATTTATTTTGAAATAAAATCTGTCTATTTTTTTTTTTCAAAATTCTGGTTGTAAATTAAATTCAAATTTTGTAATGCACCTCTTCAGAAATTCTGTCCAAACCGGATTTGTTCCACCCGAACAGATTTCAAATATGTTTAATTTTCAAATTCAAACAGATTCGGTTATCTGTCCAAACAATACCAGTTCAAACCCAACAGGTTCAGTACCTGTTTAATTCAAAACCAGCAGCTACCAATCCATCTATAAATAGGCAGCCCTCATTTGATGAATTCATTCAATATTTTCGTCCATAATAATTCTGCTATTATTCTCTTCATATTGCTGCATTAGTGTTCTGTGAGAAAAAGTATATACACTTAGTGTGTTCGTCGTACGAATAAATTGTAGTGCTGCATTTATTCGTTGATTGATCATTTTATCCTGAGAGATAGACGTTCGTATTCTGAAAGCACCGTGGAGATGACGAATCGGTTTTAAGGACACAGTGTCGAACACTGGACTTGATCAGAATATTATTCAAGAAATTAATCAAGTAAGTTGGTTATTTATTTTCTGTTTTATTTAATTATTTAAATCAGATTTTGATTTGTTTTTGTAACAAAATAAAATTTTGTTTTTATTTATTTATTTTATTTTCCTGATTTGATTTTTGTAATCAAACAAATTCTCTCCATTCTTTATTTCTTATATATTCTGTTTGTTGTTAAGTACACAATAGAAATAATTTTTCAAATACAGTAAAGATTGTCCTACAACAAATGCATAATTGAGAATGATAACTAAATAAGTATAAGCACAAATATACAATCAAAATTTACATTTCCCGAGAAATACCACTAAACAAGAAGCAAATATCACTAAAAGAAAATAAGAACAGATTCAATCTTGTTTAATTCAAGTTCTATGCAATGAAAAACCAAGAGCGTGTCTGGTTGTCTGAAAATGAGAATCAAATAATTTTAGAATTGAATATTTTATACATAGCTAGTTAGATATATTTAACTGTCAAAATTAAAACGACTGAAAAATCTTCAAACTAACTTTTTTTTACAGAACTTTCAAATTGCTTTTCCCTTTTACACGAAGAACAACCTAATCTACAATTAGAGGATTCAAATCCTATTCTCTTGAACACTTGCATAAAATTTGAAGCTCCATATTCGATATTGGTTCTACTTGTAATGATACCGATGTATTCAAAAGCAAAGAGAAAGCAAATGAAGACAAAGAGTATTGAAATATACATACGGAACATCTTAGTGATGAGTTTGAGCTTGTCCTGGGCCTCTTCGATGAGCTCTTTGACTTGGCCACTTGCGAGGCGCTTCTCAATCATTTTTTATCTGTAGAGAAACCAAATATCAAAACACATTAAAACTCTATCAACCCAAGAACAAATGAATTTGAAAAATTAATTGAAACAAACTTTTGTTGCAATCTTAGGAAGAGGCTTGCCACGAAGAGAATTTATGAGTTATTTTAGTCAGGCATATTGTCAAACAATTGGTATGCATAATTTCTCCACACATTAACAAGCTCGAAAACACATACAAATCAGGCATGAACATCTCAGTAGAAGACAAGCAATGAGCAGGAATATCGCCAACAGGTAGAGCAAGAAGATACTGGTGCGAAGTTTAAATGTTTCCCCACCAATTCTTCTACAAAGAGAGAGGTGCTCCAAGATTATAAAATTGGGGTACACCGAACAGAGGAAGCTTGTAGAAGCCATTGAAATCCACACCAGTGCAAACAAATGTGAAGGCAACCAAGGGTGAGATTAGCTGAACAAGCAAACAAAGAGTACCGCTTTCTACTCAGCACACAAGAAACTTATAAGAGGGATAGATGGTGGGCTTTGGTTCGTTGGGCGATCGGTAGGATCAGGATGGAAAGAACACACTAAGAGCATCTCCAACCCAATCCTCTCACCAAGAGGATGAAAATAAATTTTTATATTCAAAAAGTAAATATAGAAGATGATACTATTCATCCAAACTTCAACCACAAACCTTTATTTTCTTCTCTAAATATTTCCCTCCAAATTCACCATTAGTTTTCCCTTCATTAATTTTCCATCCATCTATTTTCCTTACAGCAATGCGTGGATTGGGTGCTACCAGATGTCTGCCAGGAAGTCCGGCCGGTCAAGAGCCAATTTTTTTTTTTTTTCCCTTGTTGGGCATTTTTTTTAAAAAAAAACATTAACTTATACACATAATTCATTTAATATTAGACTCATTTTAACGTTAACTTCTCACCAAGAGGATACTTTAACAGAAGTTAATTTTTAATTTTTTGTTAAATATATTTAATATTAAACTCATTTTAAAGATATAATTTTAATATTTTAATGATATCAAATTTTAAAAATTTAGATGTACATATTAAAAGTTATTTGTATTTTATAGCATATAACGAAAAATACAAAAGGATATAATTGATATATAAATTTAAAAACAAAAGGGCTTGAGGACAAAATTAGTATTTAAAAAATATGAATAGTGTTGTAGAGATGATTCCTTAATTTTTCATACTCCCTTCAAATTTGAAGGATGAAACATCCATCCTCCCAAATGGAGGAGGATATAGAGGATTCTGTGAAAAAATTGACTCCAATCCGTCCTCTAAATACAAAAGGATGATGTTTTATATATCAATTATATCTTTTTGTATTTTTTGTTATATGCTATAAAATACAAATAACTTTTAATATGTACATCTAAAATTTTAAAATTTGATATCATTAAAAATATTAAAATTATATCTTTAAAATGAGTTCAATATTAAATATATTTAACAAAAAATTAAAAAATAACTTTTGTTAAAGTATCCTCTTGGTGAGAAGTTAATGTTAAAATGAGTCTAATATTAAATGTATTCTGTGTATAAGTTAATGTTTTTAATAAAAAAAAAGACTTTTCTTAAGTGTGCCTTGCATATGGTATGCAAGGCACTTACACCATTGTATGTTGCATTTACACATTTGTATGTATTGGGTTATATCAAAATATTTGAAAATTTACACATTGGTGACCTGCTAGGCAGGTCACTTTCCAGGTAAATTAATAAAATAATAAAAAATGTATAAGTTTTCACAAAAGCCGTATATTTTCAAGAAAGGTGTAAGGAATTTCAGAAAAAGGCGTAACTGATTTCTGAAAACTTACGCTTTTTGTAAAAACTTACACCTTTTTACGAGTACTTACGCCTTCTGTGAAATAATTTACACCTTTTAGGAACACTTACTCCTTTTCTGAGTTGACTTACCAAAGGTGTAAACAAACCAAAACTTACGTTTTCGTGGAAGTGCTTATACTTTTTTTGAAAAGTTACTCCTTTTGTGTAAGAATTTTTGGCATAACATTTATACCTTTTCTTTGAACTTACACCTTTTGTGGAAGCCCGACTGCTTTTTCGGAAGTCACTTATACCTTTTGTGAAAAAATAAATTCATCAAATTTACACCTTCTCCTTCAGCTTATACCTTTTCGTGGAAGTGCTTATATTTTTTTTGGAAAGTTACTCCTTTTGTGAAATAATTTTTGTCATAAGATTTATACTTTTTCTTCAAACTTACACCTTTTGTGAAAGAGTATATAAGCACAAAAGTACAAATGTTATGCCAAAAATTCTTACATAAAAGGAGTAACTTTTCAAAAATGGTGTAAATATTTTGACGAAAAGTATGAAGGAGAAAACATTTCAAAGTGTTCATAACCACAAAAGGAGTAACAAAGGGTTCATTTCAAAATGTTCGTAAACACAGAAGGAGTAACACATGTTCATTTCAAAGTAGTAAACACAAAAGGAGTAACATCTCGAAGTGTTCATAAACAAATTGAGACAACCACTGAACAAATCAAAGGGTTCGTGACCCCCCGCTGACCACCCAAGCGTCGGTGGGCTCCGGTGCTCACAGGCTTCTGGGATCGACACCTCCACGTCACCGCCGCCGCAAATCAAAGGTTTTTTGAAAGATTGGCTATCGATCTTGGTCTCTCTGTGTCGATGTCGGTCTCTCTCTGTCGATCCCTGTTTATCTCGGTCTGTCTCCAGCGATCTTGGTCTGTCCGTGTCCATGTGGGTTCTTCTCTGTCGATTTCGGTCCTTCTGTCGATCATTGTCCATCTAATTTAACTTTTCGGAAGTCAGTTATACCTTTTGTGAAAAAAAAAAATTCATCAAATTTACAAAATTTGCTTAAGGTTACATCTTTTCGTGGAAGTGCTTATACAATTTCTGAAAAGTTACTTCTTTTGTGTAGGAATTTTTGGCATAACATTTATAGCTTATTTTCGAACTTACACCTTTTGTGGAAGCCCAACTTGAAGCTTTTTCGGAAGTCACTTATACCTTTTATGAAAAAATAAATTCATCAAATTTACACCTTTTGCTTAAGCTTATACCTTTTCGTGGAAGTGCTTATATTTTTTTGGAAAAGTTACTCCTTTTGTGTAAGAATTTTTGGCATAACATTTATTCCTTTCTTCGAACTTACACCTTTTGTGGAAGCCCAACTTAGAGCTTTTTCGGAAGTCACTTATACCTTTTGTGAAAAAATAAATTCATCAAATTTACACCTTCTGCTTCAGCTTATACCTTTTCGTGGAAGTGCTTATATTTTTTTTGGAAAGTTACTCCTTTTGTGAAATAATATTTGTCATAAGATTTATACTTTTTCTTCAAACTTACACCTTTTGTGAAAGAGTATATAAGCACAAAAGTACAAATGTTATGCCAAAAATTCTTACACACAAGGACTAAGTTTTCAAAAATGGTGTAAGTATTTTCACGAGAATGTGTAAGCCTAAGCAAAATGTGTAAATTGGATGAATTTTTTTTTTCACAAAAGGTATAACTGACTTCCGAAAAGCTTTAAGTTGGGCCTTCACAAATGGTGTAAATTCGAGGAAAAAGTGTAAATCTTATGCCAAAAATTCTTACACAAAAGGAGTAACTTTTAAAAAATGGTGTAAATATTTTGACGCAAAGTATGAAAGAGAAACATTTCAAAGTGTTCATAACCACAAAGGAGTAACAAAGGGTTCATTTCAAAATGTTCGTAAACACAGAAGGAGTAACATATGTTCATTTCTAAGTAGTAAACACAAAAGGAGTAACATTTCGAAGTGTTCATAAACAAATTGAGACAACCACTGAACAAATCAAAGGGTTCGTGACCCCCGCTGACCACCCAAGCGTCGGTGGGCTCCGGTGCAGACAGGCTTCTGACATCGGCACCTCCACGGCACCGCCGCCGCAAATCAAAGGTTTTTTTGAAAGATTGGCTATCGATCTTGGTCTCTCTGTGTCGATGTCGGCCTATTCTCTGTCGATGTCGGTCTCTCTCTGTCGATCCCTGTTTATCTCGCTCTGTCTCCAGCGATCTTGGTCTGTCTGTGTCCATGTGGGTTCTTCTCTAACGATCTCTGTCGATTTCGGTCCTTCTGTCGATCATTGTCCATCTAATTTAACTTTTCGGAAGTCACTTATACCTTTTGTGGAAAAAAAAATTCATCAAATTTACAAAATTTGCTTAAGGTTACACCTTTTCGTGGAAGTGCTTATACTATTTCTGAAAAGTTACTCCTTTTGTGTAGGAATTTTTGGCATAACATTTATAGCTTATTTTCGAACTTACACCTTTTGTGGAAGCCCAACTTAAAGCTTTTTCGGAAGTCACTTATACCTTTTGTGGAAAAATAATTTCATCAAATGTACACCTTTTGCTTAAGCTTATACCTTTTCGTGGAAGTGCTTATATTTTTTTTGAAAAGTTACTCCTTTTCTGTAAGAATATTTGGCATAACATTTATACATTTTCTTCGAACTTACACCTTTTGTGGAAGCTCAAGTTAAAGCTTTTTCGGAAGTAACTTATACATTTTGTGGAAAAATAAATTCATCAAATTTACACCTTTTGGTTAAGCTTATACCTTTTCGTGAAGTGCCTATATTTTTTTTGAAAAGTTACTCCTTTTCTGTAAGAATTTTTGGCATAACATTTATACCTTTTCTTCGAACTTACACCTTTTGTGGAAGCCCAACTTAAAGCTTTTTCGGAAGTCGCTTATACACTTTGTGAAAAAATAAATTCATCAAATTTACACCTTTTGCTTAAGCTTATACCTTTTCGTGGAAGTGCTTATATTTTTTTTGAAAAGTTACTCCTTTTATGAAATAATTTTTGTCATAAGATTTATACTTTTTCTTCAAACTTACACATTTTGTGAAAGAGTATATAAGCACAATAGTATAAATGTTATGCCAAAAATTCTTACACAAAAGGAGTAACTTTTCAAAAATGGTGTAAATATTTTCATGAGAAGGTGTAAGCTTAAGGTGAAGGTGTAAACGAATGAAATTTATTTTTCACAAAAGGTATAAGTGACTTCCGAAAGAGCTTCAAGTTGGGCCTTCACAAATGGTGTAAGTTCGAGGAAAAAGTGTAAATCTTATGCCAAAAATTCTTACACAAAAGGAGTAACTTTTCAAAATGGTGTAAATATTTTGACGAAAAGTATGAAGGAGTAACATTTCAAAGTGTTCATAACCACAAAAGGAGTAACAAATGGTTCATTTCAAAATGTTCGTAAACACAGAAGGAGTAACATATGTTCATTTCTAAGTAGTAAACACAAAAGGAGTAACATTTCAAAGTGTTCATAAACAAATTGAGACAACCACTGAACAAATCAAAGGGTTCGTGACCCCCGCTGACCACCCAAGCGTCGGTGGGCTCCGGTGCTCACAGGCTTCTGAGATCGGCACCTCCACGGCACCGCCGCCGCAAATCAAAGGTTTTTTGAAAGATTGGCTATCGATCTTGGTCTCTCTGTGTCGATGTCGGCCTATTCTCCGTCGATGTCGGTCCTCTCTCTGTCGATCCCTATTTATCTCGCTCTGTCTCCAGCGATCTTGGTCTATCCGTGTCCATGTGGGTTCTTCTCTGTCGATCTCTGTCGATTTCGGTCCTTCCGTCGATCATTGTCCATCTAGGTCTCTATGTCCAGTTGATCTCAGTCTATCTCTCTCTCTCTCTCTCTCTCTCTCTCTCTGTCCGTTGCTCTATATTAAAAACGGTTCTCTTTTACATTGACATACTTGGTTGGATTTGGAGTCGGAGTCGCTATTCCAAGCCCTCCCAGAATCGTCTTCTCTGAAACGAAGTTATACTGGGAGAAAGGCCAAGCCCTCCGAAACGCCCTTCTCTCTCACATTGCCACAAGACAAAAACAGTGTGATTGGATTTTAGGAACTTACAGGTTTTCGGTGGAAAAAACGGAACTTAGACGTTTTGCGAAGTTACTTACATCTGTTTGTCGCATAAGATTTATACTTTTTCTTCGAACTTACACCGTTGGTGAAAGCCCAACTTTAAAGGTTTTTCGGAAGTCACTTATACCTTTTGTGGAAAAAAAAATTCATCAAATTAACACAATTTGCTAAGGTTACACCTTTTCGTGGAAGTGCTTATACTATTTCTGAAAAGTTACTTCTTTTGTGTAGGAATTTATGGCATAACATTTATAGCTTATTTTCGAACTTACACCTTTTGTGGAAGCCCAACTTAAAGCTTTTTCGGAAGTCACTTATACCTTTTGTGGAAAAATAATTTCATCAAATGTACACCTTTTGCTTAAGCTTATACCTTTTCGTGGAAGTGCTTATATTTTTTTTGAAAAGTTACTCCTTTTCTGTAAGAATATTTGGCATAACATTTATACCTTTTCTTCGAACTTACACCTTTTGTGGAAGCTCAAGTTAAAGCTTTTTCGGAAGTAACTTATACCTTTTGTGGAAAAATAAATTCATCAAATTTACACCTTTTGGTTAAGCTTATACCTTTTCGTGAAGTGCCTATATTTTTTTTAAAAAGTTACTCCTTTTCTGTAAGATTGGCATAACATTTATACCTTTTCTTCGAACTTACACCTTTTGTGGAAGCCCAACTTAGAGCTTTTTCGGAAGTCACTTATACCCTTTGTGAAAAAATAAATTCCTCAAATTTACACCTTTTGCTTAAGCTTATACCTTTTCGTGGAAGTGCTTATATTTTTTTTGAAAAGTTACTCCTTTTGTGAAATAATTTTTGTCATAAGATTTATATTTTTTCTTCAAACTTACACCTTTTGTGAAAGAGTATATAAGCACAATAGTATAAATGTTATGCCAAAAATTCTTACACAAAAGGAGTAACTTTTCAAAAATGGTGTAAGTATTTTCATGAGAAGGTGTAAGCTTAAGGTGAAGGTGTAAACGAATGAAATTTATTTTTCACAAAAGGTATAAGTGACTTCCGAAAGAGCTTCAAGTTGGGCCTTCACAAATGGTGTAAGTTCGAGGAAAAAGTGTAAATCTTATGCCAAAAATTCTTACACAAAAGGAGTAACTTTTCAAAAATGGTGTAAATATTTTGACGAAAAGTATGAAGGAGTAACATTTCAAAGTGTTCATAACCACAAAAGGAGTAACAAAGGGTTCATTTCAAAATGTTCGTAAACACAGAAGGAGTAACATATGTTCATTTCTAAGTAGTAAACACAAAAGGAGTAACATTTCAAAATGTTCATAAACAAATTGAGACAACCACTGAACAAATCAAAGGGTTCGTGACCCCCGCTGACCACCTAAGCGTCGGTGGGCTCCGGTGCTCACAGGCTTCTGAGATCGGCACCTCCACGGCACCGCCGCCGCAAATCAAAGGTTTTTTGAAAGATTGGCTATCAATCTTGGTCTCTCTGTGTCGATGTCGGCCTATTCTCTGTCGATGTCGGTCTCTCTCTGTCGATCCCTGTTTATCTCGCTCTGTCTCCAGCGATCTTGGTCTGTCCGTGTCCATGTGGGTTCTTCTCTGTCGATCTCTGTCGATTTCGGTCCTTCCGTCGATCATTGTCCATCTAGGTCTCTATGTCCGTTGATCTCAGTCTATCTCTCTCTCTCTCTCTCTCTCTCTCTGTCCGTTGCTCTATATTAAAAACGGTTCTCTTTTACATTGACATACTTGGTTGGATTTGGAGTCGGAGTCGCTATTCCAAGCCCTCCCAGACTCGTCTTCTCTGAAACGGAGTTGTACTGGGAGAAAGGCCAAGCCCTCCGAAACGCCCTTCTCTCTCACATTGCCACAAGACAAAAACAGTGTGATTGGATTTTAGGAGCTTACAGGTTTTCGGGGGAAAAAACGGAACTTAGACGTTTTATGGAAAATAAGCTTTTCATAACGTTTGTTAAAAGAAATTATTTGAGAAAAGGTATAACCTTTTCAAATATGGTGTATGTTTGTCCGAAGAAGGTGTAAATTACCATCGAAAAGATGTAAGTTTTGTTTTTCACTAAAGGTGTAACTTGAAATAATATGTGAAAATTTCCCAAAGTAGACCAATCCCAATAAAGGTGAATGCTTCGTATTTAGAAAAGATATAAGTTCCAAGGTGTAACTTTTATTAAGAAAATTAATTTAAAGATATAAGTTCCAAGTTGTAACTTTTATGAAGAAAAATAATTTATAAATGATGTCAGTTTTCATTAAAAGGTGTAAGTTGTCAGAACAAGTATAAAAAATGCCGAAGTGTTCAGAAGAGGCGTAAGTTCCGTCGGCCCGCCCGTCTCTCTTCCATCTCGGACCTCTCTCTTTGTTTGTCTTTCTCTCTGCCCGTCTCTTCGTTGTTCCATTTCCCCGTAGTTGTAGGGTTTTACAGAGAAAAATATTTGAGGGCCGAGCTTAAGTTCTTGGGATGGCTAGCCATGGAAGTGGATGCATAAATACTTTTTTTAAGTTGATTTTTGTCGGTGGAGCACAACCGCAAGGGTTAATCGAGCACCACCGTCGGTTCGTCTGATCCGGTTGGTATTTCCTTTATTTCGTGCTGGTACATTATCTGTCTCCTTGTTTGTCTTCTATCATTCGCATATACCTTCACACCCAACCCGAAATCGACACCATAGGAACTGTTCTGTACTCCATTTTCGTATTTTGTGCTATTCGAATAGGAACTCTTCCCTCTGCTAACCGAAATGGACCCAATAGGAACTGTTCTGTACTCGATTTTTGTATTTTCTCCCTTTCGAATAGGAAGTCTTCCCTCTGCTATCAGTGCTGCAAGTTGAACATAGGTATCATAGTAGTTAGCAACAAGCATAAAAAGTGTTCTGCATTTACATGGCGAACTTGTTACGTTGGGTTATATATAACGAAAGAAGACTTGAAATAAAATTTGTCTAATGTTGGCACGGGAAAAACAAATTTTTTTTTTTTTCGAGTTGCCAAAAAAGGAAAAATAAGAAACTCGATAAACAAACAATGACTAATCTTGTTTCCGCAACGGGTAGCACACTCGGTTGAATTCTGCTTTCAATTTTGTACTACTCGTTGATTTTATATTGCTGGAACTTATGTTTAGAAACAATCTGTGTTACACGGACTCTTCAAAATAGATCAAATACCTGTGTCGGACACCTGAGAGTCGGACAAGGGTATGGGATATGTGTCGGATACTTTTCAACCGACACTTCTTATATAATTGTATATAACACAATTATTATATGTGCAAATTATTGTGAAATTACTATAAATGTGATTTCGACACTGTGAGTTACATATAGTACCATTTTATGTCACATATTAGACTAAAAATACGATATTTTTCCCCACACCACGTACCATTGAATGTAGGGTTAAGATTTAATGAGTCGGACCTGTACATACATACCGCACCCGGCACCCGTACCCGAGTCCGTGTAACACAGTAAACAACTCTTTCTTTCAGTGCTGAATTTCATGCATAGTTGACGGTATTCAACTTAAAACATAGGAAAGCCAATTGAAAGAGTTGAAATGAGGATGACGCTTTCCAAATTTTGTAGAGAGCTATTCGTTCCCACACCCAGTTCTGAATCAAGAGTTGAAGCGTTCACTTTCATGGCTAGCCTTTCCAACAACTTAAGCGGCCAGAGACGATGGCGGAAAACCAATACCTTCTCCCCACTTGAGTCGGACAACCGTAACAGATTAAGGAAGAAGTTTGCCTTCAATCCTTCTCTAATATCCAACTTTTCTAAGATGTGGTCCATCCGGGCATCGTCAATGCCCTCTGTTTCTGTGGTTGACGTGTCTGTAGGTGAACTCTTTAGGAGGGATCTCAACTGTGCGTGCACATACAGTGTGCTCCCATCCTAGGTGATGCTCAACTTCTTAACTAAGTTGTTCAGTTCTTCAAGTTCACGAACTGTCGTAAGGGGGAGGTGAAGAAATTCAGAAAAGTCAAGCAGCCCAGGCAATTCACGAAGAAAATCTCATTCGTAGAAATGGACAACCTTGCCTGTCATTGCACGCAACTTTTGAATGATCGTTACCTTTCTCTTGAAGTTATCATCTTGCATATATATATAGCAGTTACATTTCAAGAGGAAGGTAGCTGTCATTCATGAGTTGCGGCCTGTCTGGACTTTATTGAGCGAGTTCATGAAATGCGTACTCTCATTTGTCTTTTTATGACATTCGTGCAAAATGAGAATGGATGGGTACGTTAGTAATATTTGTTGGCAGGCAGTGGCAGTCTTGCTTGTTTCATTGTCACATACAATTGATGAAACTTGCTTGTGCGCCCGGAAAAGTATTCTTCTCTGATCTGGCCACTGTCTGAGCACCTGAAGGTAATGGAGCATGGGCCAGGATGCAGCCACCTCGATTCTGTGCAACCAAGTTGCTCAGTAGGAAATTGAAGCCCTCAACTTGATGGCTGGCCTTTCCAACAACTTAAGCGGCCGGAGACGATGGCTGAAAACCAATGCCTTCTCCCCACCTGACTCGGACAAGCCTAACAGATTAAGGAAGAAGTTTGCCTTCAGTCCTTCTCTAATATCCAACTTTTCTAAGATGTGGTCCATCCGGGCATCGTCAATGCCCTCTGTTTCTGTGGTTGACGTGTCTGTAGGTGAACTCTTTAGGAGGGATCTCAACTGTGCGTGCACATACAGTGTGCTCCCATCCCAAGTGATGCTCAACTTCTCAACTAAGTTGTTCAGTTCTTCAAGTTCACGAACTGTCGTAAGGGGGAGGTGAAGAAATTCAAAAAAGTCAAGAAGCCCAGGCAATTCACGAAGAAAATCTCATTCGTAGAAATGGACAACCTTGCCTGTCATTGCACGCAACTTTCGAATGACGGTTACCTTTCTCTTGAAGTTATCATCTTGCATATATATATAGCAGTTACATTTCAAGAGGAAGGTAGCTGTCATTCATGAGTTGCGGGCTGTCTGGACTTTATTGAGCGAGTTCATGAAATGCGTACTTTCAAGTGTAAGTTTTTTATGACCTTCGTGCAAAATGAGAATGGATGGGTACGTTAGTAATATTTGTGCGTAGGCAGTGGCAGTCTTGCTTGTTTCATTGTCACATACAATTGATGAAACTTGATTGTACGCCCGGAAACGGTTACCTTTCTCTGATCTACCAACTGTCTGAGCACCCGAAGGTAATGGAGCATGGGCCAAGATGCAGCCACCTCGATTCTCTGCAACCAAGTTGCTCAGTAGACTGCCACTGGAAGCCAACAATTATTACTAACGTACCCATCCATTCTCATTCTGCACAAAGGTCATAAAAGACTTACACTTGAATGTACGCATTTCATGAGATCGCTCAATAAAGTCCAGACAGCCCGCAACTCATGAATGACAGCTACCTTCCTCTTGAAATGCAACTGCTATATATATATGCAAGATGATAACTTCAAGAGAAAGGTAACGGTCATTCAAAAGTTGCGTGCAATGACAAGCAAGGTTGTCCATTTCTACGAATGAGATTTTCTTCGTGAATTGCCTGGGCCTCTTGACTTTTCTGAATTTCTTCACCTCCCCCTTACGACAGTTCGTGAACTTGAAGAACTGAACAACTTCGTTAAGAAGTTGAGCATCACCTAGGATAGGAGCACACTGTATGTGCACGCACAGTTGAGATCCCTCCTAAAGAGTTCACCTACAGACACGTCAACCACAGAAACAGAGGGCATTGACGATGCCCGGACGGACCACATCTTAGAAAAGTTGGATGTTAGAGAAGGACTGAAGGCAAACGTCTTCCTTAATCTGTTAGCCTTGTCCGAGTCAGGCAGGGAGAAGGTATAGGTTTTCAGCCATTGTCTCCGGCCGCTTAAGTTGTTGGAAAGGCTAGCCATGAAGTTCAGGGCTTCAATTTCCTTGCTTGTTTCATTGTCACATACAATTGATGACACTTGCTTGTACGCCCGGAAACGGTTACCTTTCTCTGATCTACCCACTGTCTGAGCACCCGAAGGTAATGGAGCATGGGCCAGGATGCAGCCACCTCGATTCTCTGCAACCAAGTTGCTCAGTAGACTGCCACTGGAAGCCAACAAATATTACTAACATACCCATCCATTCTCATTCTGTACGAAGGTCATACAAAACTTACACTTGAAAGTACGCATTTCATGAAATCGCTCAATAAAGTCCAGACAGCCCGCAACTCATGAATGACAGATACCTTCCTCTTGAAATGTAACTGCTATATATATATGCAAGATGATAACTTCAAGAGAAAGGTAACCGGCATTCAAAAGTTGCGTGCAATGACAGGCAAGGTTGCCTATTTCTACGAATGAGATGTTCTTCGTGAATTGCCTGGGCTTCTTGACTTTTCTGAAATTCTTCACCTCCCCCTTACGACAGTTCGTGAACTTGAAGAACTGAACTACTTCGTTAAGAAGTTGAGCATCACCTGGGATTGGAGCACACTGTATGTGCAACGCACAGTTGAGATCCCTCCTAAAGAGTTCACCTACAGACACGTCAACCACAGAAACAGAGGGCATTGACGATGCCCGGATGGACCACATCTTACAAAAGTTGGATGTTAGAGAAGGACTGAAGGCAAACTTCTTCCTTAATCTGTTAGCCTTGTCCGAGTCAGGGGGGGAGAAGGTATTGGTTTTCAGCCATCGTCTCCGGCCGCTTAAGTTGTTAGAAAGGCCAGCCATGAAGTTCAGGGCTTCAATTTCCTTGCTTGTTTCATTGTCACATACAACTGATGACACTTGCTTGTACGCCCGGAAACGGTTACCTTTCTCTGATCTACCCACTGTCTGAGCACCCGAAGGTAATGGAGCATGGGCCAGGATGCAGCCACCTCGATTCTCTGCAACAAAGTTGCTCAGTAGGAAATTGAAGCCCTCAACTTGATGGCTGGCCTTTCCAACAACTTAAGCGGCCGAAGACAATGTCTGAAAACCAATACCTTCTCCCCACCTGACTCAGACAAGCCTAACAGATTAAGGAAGAAGTTTGCCTTCAGTCCTTCTCTAAGATCCAACTTTTCTAAGATGTGGTCCATCCAGGCATCGTCAATGCCCTCTGTTTCTGTGGTTGACGTGTCTGTAGGTGAACTCTTTAGGAGGGATCTCAACTGTGCGTGCACATACAGTGTGCGCCCATCCCAGGTGATGCTCAACTTCTTAACGAAGTTGTTCAGTTCTTCAAGTTCACGAACTATCGTAAGGGGGAGGTGAAGAAATTCAGAAAAGTCAAGAAGCCCAGGCAATTCACAAAGAAAATCTCGTTCGTAGAAATGGATAACCTTGCCGGTCATTGCACGCAACTTTTGAATGACGGTTACCTTTCTCTTGAAGTTATCATCTTGCATATATATAGCAGTTACATTTGAAGAGGAAGGTAGCTGTTATTCATGAGTTGCGGGCTGTCTGGACTTTATTGAGCGCGTTCATGAAATGCGTAATCTCATTTGTCTTCTTTATGACATTCGTGCAGAATGAGAATGGATGGGTACGTTAGTAATATTTGTTGGCAGGCAGTGGCAGTCTTGCTTGTTTCATTGTCACATACAATTGATGAAACTTGCTTGTACGCTCGGAAAAGTATTCTTCTCTGATCTGGCCACTGTCTGAGCACCCGAAGGTAATGGAGCATGGGCCAGGATGCAGCCACCTCGATTCTGTGCAACCAAGTTGCTCAGTAGGAAATTGAAGCCCTCAACTTGATGGCTGGCCTTTCCAACAACTTAAGCGGCCGGAGACGATGGCTGAAAACCAATACCTTCTCCCCACCTGACTCGAACAAGCCTAACAGATTAAGGAAGAAGTTTGCCTTCAGTCCTTCTCTAATATCCAACTTTTCTAAGATGTGGTCCATCCGGGCATCGTCAATGCCCTCTGTTTCTGTGGTTGACGTGTCTGTAGGTGAACTCTTTAGGAGGGATCTCAACTGTGCGTGCACATACAGTGTGCTCCCATCCCAGGTGATGCTCAACTTCTTAACTAAGTTGTTCAGTTCTTCAAGTTCACGAACTGTCGTAAGGGGGAGGTGAAGAAATTCAGAAAAGTCAAGAAGCCCAGGCATTTCACGAAGAAAATCTCATTCGTAGAAATGGACAACCTTGCCTGTCATTGCACGCAACTTTCGAATGACGGTTACCTTTCTCTTGAAGTTATCATCTTGCATATATATATAGCAGTTACATTTCAAGAGGAAGGTAGCTGTCATTCATGAGTTGCGGGCTGTCTGGACTTTATTGAGCGAGTTCATGAAATGCGTACTTTCAAGTGTAAGTTTTTTATGACCTTCGTGCAGAATGAGAATGGATGGGTACGTTAGTAATATTTGTGCGCAGGCAGTGGCAGTCTTGCTTGTTTCATTGTCACATACAATTGATGAAACTTACTTGTACGCCCGGAAACGGTTACCTTTCTCTGATCTACCCACTGTCTGAGCACCCGAAGGTAATGAGCATGGGCCAGGATGCAGCCACCTCGATTCTCTGCAACCAAGTTGCTCAGTAGACTACCACTGGAAGCCAACAATTATTACTAACGTATCCATCCATTCTCATTCTGCACAAAGGTCATAAAAGACTTACACTTGAATGTACGCATTTCATGAGATCGCTCAATAAAGTCCAGACAGCCCCCAACTCATGAATGACAGCTACCTTCCTCTTGAAATGTAACTGCTATATATATATGCAAGATGATAACTTCAAGAGAAAGGTAACGGTCATTCAAAAGTTGCGTGCAATGACAGGCAAGGTTGTCCATTTCTACGAATGAGATTTTCTTCGTGAATTGCCTGGGCTTCTTGACTTTTCTGAATTTCTTCACCTCCCCCTTACGACAGTTCGTGAACTTGAAGAACTGAACAACTTCGTTAAGAAGTTGAGCATCACCTGGGATGGGAGCACACTGTATGTGCACGTACAGTTGAGATCCCTCCTAAAGAGTTCACCTACAGACACGTCAACCACAGAAACAGAGGGCATTGACGATGCCCGGAGGGACCACATCTTAGAAAAGTTGGATGTTAGAGAAGGACTGAAGGCAAACGTCTTCCTTAATCTGTGAGCCTTGTCCGAGTCAGGCGGGGAGAAGGTATTGGTTTTCATCCATCGTCTCCGGCCGCTTAAGTTGTTGGAAAGGCCAGCCATGAAGTTCAGGGCTTCAATTTCCTTGCTTGTTTCATTGTCACATACAATTGATGACACTTGCTTGTACGCCCGGAAACGGTTACCTTTCTCTGATCTACCCACTGTCTGAGCACCCGAAGGTAATGGAACATGGGCCAGGATGCAGCCACCTCGATTCTCTGCAACCAAGTTGCTCAGTAGACTGCCACTGGAAGCCAACAAATATTACTAACGTACCCATCCATTCTCATTCTGCACGAAGGTCATACAAAACTTACACTTGAAAGTACGCATTTCATGAAATCGCTCAATAAAGTCCAGACAGCCCGCAACTCATGAATGACAGCTACCTTCCTCTTGAAATGTAACTGCTATATATATATGCAAGATGATAACTTCAAGAGAAAGGTAACCGGCATTCAAAAGTTGCGTGCAATGACAGGCAAGGTTGTCTATTTCTACGAATGAGATTTTCTTCGTGAATTGCCCGGGCTTCTTGACTTTTCTGAAATTCTTCACCTCCCCCTTACGACAGTTCGTGAACTTGAAGAACTGAACAACTTCGTTAAGAAGTTGAGCATCACCTAGGATGGGAGCACACTGTATGTGCACGCACAGTTGAGATCCCTCCTAAAGAGTTCACCTACAGACACGTCAACCACAGAAACAGAGGGCATTGACGATGCCCGGATGGACCACATCTTACAAAAGTTGGATGTTACAGTAAGACTGAAGGCAAACTTCTTCCTTAATCTGTTAGCCTTGTCCGAGTCAGGCGGGGAGAAGGTATTGGTTTTCAGCCATCGTCTCCGGCCGCTTAAGTTGTTGAAAAGGCCAGCCATGAAGTTCAGGGCTTCAATTTCCTTGCTTGTTTCATTGTCACATACAATTGATGACACTTGCTTGTACGCCCGGAAACGGTTACCTTTCTCTGATCTACCCACTGTCTGAGCACCCGAAGGTAATGGAGCATGGGCCAGGATGCAGCCACCTCGATTCTCTACAACCAAGTTGCTCAGTATACTGCCACTGGAAGCCAACCAATATTACTAACGTACCCATCCATTCTCATTCTGCACGAAGGTCATACAAAACTTACACTTGAAAGTACGCATTTGATGAAATCGCTTAATAAAGTCCAGACAGCCCGCAACTCGTGAATGACAGCTACCTTCCTCTTGAAATGTAACTGCTATATATATATGCAAGATGATAACTTCAAGAGAAAGGTAACCGGCTTTCAAAAGTTGCGTGCAATGACAGGCAAGGTTGTCTATTTCTACGAATGAGATTTTCTTCGTGAATTGCCTGGGCTTCTTGACTTTTCTGAAATTCTTCACCTCCCCCTTACGATAGTTCGTGAACTTGAAGAACTGAACAACTTCGTTAAGAAGTTGAGCATCACCTAGGATGGGAGCACACTGTATGTGCACGCACAGTTGAGATCCCTCCTAAAGAGTTCACCTGCAGACACGTCAACCACAGAAACAGAGGGCATTGACAATGCCCGGATGGACCACATCTTACAAAAGTTGGATGTTAGAGAAAGACTGAAGGCAAACTTCTTCCTTAATCTGTTGGCCTTGTCCGAGTCAGGCGGGGAGAAGGTATTGGTTTTCAGCCATCGTCTCCGGCCGCTTAAGTTGTTGGAAAGGCCAGCCATGAAGTTCAGGGCTTCAATTTCCTTGCTTGTTTCATTGTCACATACAATTGATGACACTTGCTTGTACGCCCGGAAACGGTTACCTTTCTCTGATCTACCCACTGTCTGAGCACCCGAAGGTAATGGAGCATGGGCCAGGATGCAGCCACCTCGATTCTCTGCAACCAAGTTGCTCAGTAAACTGCCACTGGAAGCCAACAAATATTACTAACGTACCCATCCATTCTCATTCTGCACGAAGGTCATAAAAAACTTACACTTGAAAGTACGCATTTCATGAAACTGCTCAATAAAGTCCAGACAGCCCGCAACTCATGAATGACAGATACCTTCCTCTTGAAATGTAACTGCTATATATATATGCAAGATGATAACTTCAAGAGAAAGGTAACCGGCATTCAAAAGTTGCATGCAATGACAGGCAAGGTTGTCCTTTTCTACGAATGAGATTTTCTTCGTGAATTGCCTGGGCTTCTTGACTTTTCTGAATTTCTTCACCTCCCCCTTACGACAGTTCGTGAACTTGAAGAACTGAACAACTTCGTTAAGAAGTTGAACATCACCTGGGATGGAAGCACACTGTATGTGCACGCACAGTTGATATCCCTCGTAAAGAGTTCACCTACAGACACGTCAACTACAGAAACAGAGGGCATTGACGAGACTTGGGAAGGCCAGCCATGAAGTTCAGGGCTTCAATTTCCTTGCTTGTTTCATTGTCACATACAATCGATGAGACTTGCTTGTACGCCCGGAAAAGTATTCTTCTCTGATCTGCCCACTGTCTGACCACCCGAAGGTAATGGAGCATGGGCCAGGATGCAACCACCTCGATTCTCTGCAACCAAGTTGCTCAGTAGGAAATTGAAGCCCTCAACTGGATGGGGTTTCATCTGGTTTTTGTGGCTGGGATGAGCACCAATTTCTCTGACAGCGGAATCGTGTCCAGATTGCTTAACCCCGTCATGAAATAGTTCAGTTGCTTCTGTGTCCTTTGTAGTCAGGCCTTCATAAAAGTATGTGCGTGTAGTCCTGCAGCCGTAAATGAAAAAGAAAATGTAGTCCTTCCTCTGCAATATTTGCGAAATTATGCATTTAGCGCTTGTACACATAATTATTTTAATTGTAAGCTGTGTGAACTAAATGCAAAATTTGGATGTCTGTCCTTTCTTTTGTCTGTTTCAAAATCTGTATATGTGTTGGGAAATTCTGCGTGTTGTTGTCTGTGTTTACGCAAAATTTTGAGGTTAACAGCCACATGTTGCGGCTGTTTGTTTGTGTTCTTGTAAATATTGATTCGAATACTTTGCAGGAGTTGTCGTCATTGCATCTGATGGATATTGGTCACCTCGCACCAACAATGTTAGTTTTCTCCTTAAAGACTTCCTACCACTTGGTTTCGTACATATGTTTGTAAACAAACGCAATCGATCACCAAGGAATATGCTGATTTTTTTTCCGGATCAATTCTTACAGCAGGCCGTGTACTTTTGTGTTTGTGTTATTTGTTTTCCACAAATTTTGAATGGCCTCGCTTTGCAGCATCAATTTTGAACTTTTGTTTCAATTACGTCCATTTGATTACAACTCTTCACTGTTCTGTATCAGAAAATATGCATATACGTGCCAACTGTACTTTTTGTTGTAGTCAACTTATAACTTTACTGAACTTACATAATCTCAATCAATTGACATTACAATCTTTGTTTTAAAAATCACAAACGGCATTAGCAATTTGACCGAAAATGTCCAGGAATTTTGAAATGGACTGTCAGAATTTAGGTACGTTTAAAGTGCATCGATCCAAATTAGACAACGGACAAAATGTGTACACCACCCCTGTAATTTTCCCTTCAATCTAATTTGTATGATTTACTCTTTCATAAAAGGGAAGGAAAAGATTGAAGACAATTGCCGAACAACAAATCCAAATGTCTAACACTATTGTTGGCTCTTGTCGGAAGCGGCCAGTTGCACCATTCATTTGTTACAGGTACTAGTTGTTTATTTTGACAATATGGAATTACATTTTCGTACTGAAATTACGCGCCTCGTCGAAGTTCAGTTTGTGATGTTTGAAATTGGTTTTGTTCCGCATGTCTGAAAATGTTTAAATTGGTGTCGATTCAGTCCCGGATGTACGAAAGCTGTATTATGCCGATTTCGGGGCCAGCTTGACATAAAAACTTGCATATATATATGTATTCATATTTAAGATTTACTGATGATAAGCTTCACGATACTTGCATGCAGCCAGCAACAATTCAAGGAAATGCAAGGGCCAGACTACACTGGACAAAAAATGGTGAGTGTCGAAATCTGTATTCTCTATAATATACTATGATGGAAACACATCGCTGGGTTGCTATCCACACGTTGTATTGAATGGTCGTAGTGGCCTTGTGATTGTTTCACGTTTGTAGGATTGTAGCATGTAATAAGGTCACCTTCCTATTGTTTTTGTAAATTTCAATTCTTTGTAAAAGTCCAGCTACGTTTTGTCGCCGACTTTTTGCTACAACTGTTATTTGTATTTGCAATCTTATTTAATTACCAACAATGCACGCGGATTGCATTTGGCATAAAGTTCTACTTAAAGTAATTTTGGACTCATAGTTGTTACTTGTCTTGTACGCCTGTCATTTACTTGGTTAAAGACTAGAAAGGAGATTGGGTAAAGGTGGAAGGCACTCCCCTCTGATGAGAAAAAGAGGTTTGCGGAAATGGCTAAGGCGAGCGCTGAGGAACACGCCAAAGTTGTACCATCTGCACCGAAGTCTGAAAAGGTCATTACGTACTTCATGTTTTCGTAAATGCATTTGGCTAGGTCCTGCTTTCCTGACATTGTTGGTTGTATTTTTGTATTAATGTAAGGGTAAAAAATGTGCAGGGTAAAAGCCAACTCCGCATATCATTGAAGTCAATTGTTGAGCTAGTTAACCGATTCAACGAAGCACAAAAGCAGGCAGTCATTGACATTGGGTTTGCTGGCCTCCTGGGGATGAAGTGTACACGTATACATCACGACTTGTGCACATGGTTGGTACAGAACTTCGATCCTGACAGTAGTTCATTGAATGTTCATGGTTGTCAAGTCAGGCTCACGTGTAAGGCAGTTAATGTTTTATTGGGAATACGGTGTGAAGGCGATGACGTGCAGTTGGCTGGGTCATTAGAAGCATATCCCAATATCTACGATGAGGTTGGAGTTGTTAACGGAGTCATTCCTTTGAACAAGTTGAGACTTTATCTGACCGAGACTGATGGTGCGGAGGACGAGTTTCGGCGGAAATTTGCGCTGTATGTGTTGGGGGCCATGTTGTGTCCTACCACAATGACCGGGCTTGAATCCATCGTTCATTCATGCCGTGAAGGACATGAATCGTATGCGAGCTTGTAATTGGGCAAAGTTGACACTGCAATGCCTTCACAACGGTGTTCACAAGTATAAAGGTCATCGCAGTGCAACTGGATGTGTTTTCCTGCTAATGGTATACCAATAACTTGATTTTTTTTCCATTCCCCCCTTCATGTGTTTCATGCATTGTTCTGTCATGGTTCAACAAATTGGCCTTCATTGGGACATACAATGGTACCTGCTTTGTGAGTACGACAAACAACACTCTTCCTGACCAAGTATGGTACTCGCAGAAATATATTTTCTGCCAGTACCGTCATGAATTTAAGAACAACGAGTACAGGGCAAAAAGTATGCCGAACCTCAATGGAGGAACCAATTAAAACTAGGTTGCGAAGAGGGGCACATGAACATAATTTTTTTTCCTTGGTTTCATCAATAAAGTCGTTGGTGTGCTGTACATTTTTTTCCCCAAAAAACATTGCATGATATGTGCCTATAAAGTTGACAGCATCCTCAACAAAATCGGTATTCTATGTACGTTCCGCTGCAAAATTGAAAATAATGAATGTCATTGTTACTGAATATAGTTCATTTTTCTGGGAAGAACAACTTAATTATGGTGTGCCCCTTAATGTCCACAGTTGTTGTACCTTGATTGTGTTTGTCTGACCTCGGCTACGATGCGGTCCACACCTCGGCTTCATGATTGGGGTGATACCCAAATACGGGAGACGCTGCGACGTATGAGAAGGAAGCACAAATTCCCAACAATTGCGGTAAGCACTCCTACCACTGTGCACATTTCACACCATCGACCCACTTGTCTTCAACATACAATGTCAGACTTCATTTATGCGTTTCTATGATTAGGTGGAGTTTGATTCCAGTAACGCGGATGATGCTGACATGGATGCATGCCATGTCGAGAACCAACAAAAAGGACAGTACAATGAAGTCCGTATGAGCAATTTGGAGTCCGACATTCGCGAAGTGAAGGAAATGATGAAGCAAGTTCTCCACAACCAAACAGATTTAATGGAGATGTTGCGACATTTCGAAGCCAAGCAAGTTGTTGGCAATGACAAGGTAATCCATCCAAGCATTACGCAATTTTCACACAGTTGAGCCACATCATTTGAAGATGGTTTATAAGACTAAGTTCACGAATGTGTATGTATGATTAGGTGGAAGGCAATGATGTGTGTATCATTAACCTCTCCTCCAATGTTGCTCAACTGAAGGAAATGCTGAAGCAACTGCTTCAACGTTTCAGTTTAGGCTGCAACGAACCGTTCACTGAACAAACCAATTTACGTGAACTGAAGCAAATGCTACACCACCTCATCGAAGGTATATTCTCTACACCGCAACCGGCAGGCGTGGCCCAACAGGGTGTGGACCCTACTCTTGGAGTCGAGGCGCATGACGATGGCGTGGTCAAACCATCTGACGAAGTTAACCCAATGGAGTGTAATATTTCAGATGTACAAGGGGTGGATCACCAACAACAGATTTTGAAGGGAACCTTGGCAAGGGACAAAAGTCATTTGCATGATGGGCACAAGCTGAACATTGAAGAAGGTGGGGACAACAACAAGAAGGGAGGCCTTCGGTCAGGGGAAACATATGAAACTGAAGATAAATACACTCATGACCTTCAGTCAGTGGGCGTGAAGAACGTGGCGTGCGATGTGCATACTTCTCCTACTAAGCTTGGCAAACCATTAGGAGCAACTGGAATCGTTACAGGAAGTGCAAAGGGAAGACGAAAAGGAAAAGGAAAAGGAAAAAAGCGCGGAAGTGGAGTTCAAGCCACTGAGGTGGGGGATATGCAATTGTGCATCGATAGTAAAACAAATAGTGGAGTTGACGACATCAGTTCACCTGTGGATGTTGATGGTGTGGACAATGTGAACAAGGTACAAATACTGCCTTTCATGCCCCACAAGTTCTGAATACCCAATTCATGCCCACATCAATAATGTTTTGCTAATTTTACAATCATCTGTGTTGTATTGTACTAGTTGTCAAAGAATTGCATGTTTGCAGTTATGACTGCTGCCATATGTTAGTACACATTTCTAACAAACTCCGCACCAAACATCACAAGTTGGGAAAACTCTGAGGCTCACAGTTTTTACATCATTTCACGTTGTTTTTTATGACTACCGACCTTGTAATGTAAGCTTCAATTTTTTTATGAAATGTGTACTGTTAGTTGGCTGTTTATTTTTGTAGGACTCGTTCACGATGTTGGACAGCGAAGGGTTGTTATCGGCGGAGGAACAAAAACTTCTTAACTATGTATTTGACGATAGCAAAAATGAAATGTATTGTTTCATTTACTACTTGCAAATTTTAAATGACAGTCCACTGTGAAATAACTATCGTTCTAAGGATCATTTTTTGCTTGTAGGGACATTGTTGTTTCCATGAATCTTCATGGACGGCCATGTGAAGTTGCCACCCGGCGTGACATGCGCACGCTCAAACCAGGGTCCTGGCTATCCGACACTGTAAGTGTTGGCTGCACAAATATGAATCTGTGTTTTTCAGTACCCCTGAACTCAGAAACCTTTCTAATCAACTTGCCTTGTGTCTTGCATACAATGTTCCAGCCAATCAACTTGGTGGTGGTGCAATTGACTAATCGACAGAGGGATTTACACAATGACGGGAGGCACACTGATTGGTTCTTTCCCGTATATCTGTCGGTAAGTAAGTGTTTAAAGCTACGTTGTGTATTGTGTATGACATATTTTGACAAATGTTTCCGTCAATGACCTTTATGCATTACACATGCAGACTTTGATTCTAAATAAAGATATGCAACCTCTGCACCATGAACATATCGTTACATCATTTTTCGGGCATGACAGATACACTGCTGCGATTGATGCATGCCAGAGGGTAATATCAATGTTCATCCCATTATATTAAAACGAAAATATGAAAGGCATTACATGTTTACATGGCCTCTAAACAAGGTTTGCCGTTGTGTTTACGTGTAGATTTACATGCCTTTCAATTACAGAGGAGTGCATTGGTTGTGCGTTAAAATTGATATGGTGGACCGTGTAGCCTACCTATTCGACTCGGTCCCATCCAACCGACCGAACAAAAGGAAGCTAAATGCGGCTAAAATTTTGGTATGTCCTTCTCGTGCATTTCTGAACACTACAAAAAACTTGAACATCTTTTACGTAAACCAACTTCAACCTTGTGGAACAGGTTCAAACTATGCACGACTTGCTGCAACTACACTTTCGAAATGATTATGTTACAGACGTGCGTAGCTTTCACCTCTGCATGTTAGATGAGAGGCCAGTACAACAACTAGACGAGTAATCCACAATCCCTCTCTCACATTAATGTCTATGCTGCATGACTGACTTAACGAACCTATTAAGTATTGACGACAACTTTAATGTGAAATTATTTTTGTAGCACGTTTGACTGTGGGATGTTCGTCATCAAATTCATGCAGCAACCTGATTTAAGCCCCGGTCCACACAAGGTACATTCTACCGCTTAATTTCCATTTGTCAATCAAATCCTTCCTTGTATGTCCTGCAATTTTAACTGATTTGTCTTATGATCTTTCTGTACAAAGTTCGCTCCCTGTGTGCGTCATAAGTTGTTGGTTGACATCGTTATGGATGTCAATAATGCAAAGATCGCAGAGTACCGGGAGTGCCTTCATATGAGCAATGCCACAAGCTAGGCCAGTGATGGGATTGGGCTGCCAGTACGCCAGTAATTTGGGTGGCAATAGGACTTAACTAATTTTTTATTGTTTGATTTCAATATGGATGTTATTTATGGCTCCCTAGTATTGTTTTTGCTGGACGATGTAAATATGGACTAACTGCAAAGTGCAAGTCAAATGTAAACATGGAGCAAACATGTCGATGTGGCTGCTGACTTAGTACTATTTTCTTTACGCATGTTTCTTGTTCGGATGAATGCGACTGTAACTGTATATAATTTATGGCTGCTTTTGTTGCCGAAGTTAATTTATAATTTAATTACGAAAAAGGGAAAATTAATTTTCAAAAATGAAAGAAACCACATTATGAATGAAAACTCAATACTCTTCGTAGGTAGGTTATATATCAGCCCATTAGCAAATATGACTCCAGCCAAAACAAAACTTTCATGGCTTACAGGGAAGGTTAAAAAAGAAAGAAATCAAATCTACATATCTGCTGCATCATCATCAGCGTCTTCTGAAGAGTTGTCCATACTATCTGATTGACTGTCCTCATCCATTGTCTTATCAGACTTCGCTTCGTCCGCCGCCAATTTCTCATCGGTCAGCCAATCAACGTTCTGCTTGATAGCGCCGACTTGCCGCTCCAAACTTGACAACCGTGTGTCCACTTCATTCAGCCTTTCGTAGATAGCTTGCAACTGCTCGAATACAGGAGCAACATGAGCTTCAACAATAGCTTCAATCTTGTTCGAATCAGACATTTTGTAGGAATATGTGTATGGTTTATTTTACTGACTACTTTTTTAAAGGAATGTACAGATTCATAATATTACACAACACTATGCTGTAAGTATTTGTAATATATGGTACATGACTTGTATGTTTGCAGAAGACCTCATGCATTGTGACATACATTGTATTAATTTCTCAAACTGGCCGAATTCATCTTGCAAAAATTCGTTCCTTCTTGCATGCACCAAGTCATCCGTTCAGTGCCCCTGATCGTCCAGTATTTGGCATTTCCAACACACATGCATTGCACCTTCCATCAGTACTATCCCACTGTCATTGATTTCCACACCCACAGTTCATCATACATTCACATTCCTCATTTGTATTTGTGCCCCAACCTAATTACATGTCTACTCATCCATAAAGGTTAGCAAAATTGCTCTTATCAGATACATATGCCTTTCCAACTGCACCCAACCTATTAAATGAAATACCCACAGTCAGTAAGTTGCTTTTACGTAGTTTGGGGTAGGTGTTGCCACCAAACAACAATAAGTGTGTTCACATCTTTAAACCTACCACCAACGTATTAATGACTACGGGTTTAAGGTAATTTAACATTTACAACCAACCACAAAAAAGTTTGCAACCAGTGTTGTTTCCTTTGCATTTGGGTTTGTTTTTGCGTGCATGTATTCTTCGTGAACCTGCGAAAACAAAGTTGGACTCAATCAAGAACCTTCACACCTATGGATGCACACCACGGTAAACGCGGTCGTGGACAATCACTTGCAACGGCTGACAGCTCCCGACCGAAGTCACCAGAATTGGATTATGCAGGTGGGTATATCGATTCCTTCAGTGATCGACATTTTTTTGAAACAGGGTTCCCATTGTGGAGTTTCGAACCTCTACGGGATTACAACTGCACCCCAATACAAGATGCTTGCCTGGGGAAGTATTTTGGAATTCCAGTTTCACTGTTTGCCAAACGAGTTCAGTGTGAACACCACTGTCGATGTGCTTTTCTGAAGGTCACAAAAGCCCGGTCGGTTGAAATGCAGCGGCAATTCCCTCATGTCAGCGACTCCCAAGTTAGGCATCGTTTGCAAAGTGAGGTTGATCAGATGACTCGTCGACTCATTAGGAACTCACGAATAAAGGACGCAAAGGCAGAGTTGAAGATACATGGATCGAACCCGGCATCTGCGATCAAGGCTATAATGGAGGATCCTGCACTGGTGTTGGACCCTGACCTTTCAGATTACTCAAACTCCGAGGTTGTTGATTTGAGCGAGGATTAGCAGACCTGGACATGTGTATGACATAGTAAGCGTAGTCTTGTAAGTTGGCATCGTCGAGCGAAAATAAACGACTTACAAACTAACAGACCGTCATACTCTGCTAACCATTGCAACGGTGCATGCGTTAATGTCTTCATCATGTCCACTTTGTTGAAGGTATTTTTTTGGGTCACCGTCCTCGACTAAAACCTGTCTTATGATTTTTGTTGGTACGATGACAAGGTAATTTTTTTATAATGTCAATGACCAATATCAAAAACTATCATTAACCTATGTTTTGTTGATTACTTCATGTTTGTGAATCGTTCAATATGGACAATAAGGTTTAAGTGTCGGAATCATTGACTGGAATCACAACCTGTAATTGCAAACAAAAATTGTGCACAGCCGGCCAACGGTGTCATACACTCTAACATCAATATGGCCACATAATGTTTTGTTTTTTCAAACACAACCGTTGTGTGGAAGCATACCCCATGGGGTCAACCTATGCATTAGCAATTTGTCTCCCATTGTGCATTGTTATGAACTAATCAGCTACCCTTCAAACAAAAAATTATACAATAGACCATGCAGAACCAGAGTATTGATATTCATTAATGAAGAAGTCAGCACGATAGTGAAGAAATGTACGACGCATTCTATATCTGCTTTCAACTTGCTAACAGATAATAGTTGAGCCCACAGAAAACTGACAAACAGATACTAGTTGACAGATAACAGATTTGCCAAATCTGTTAATTACAAACAAACCTGCAACAGATAACAGAAGTTGTTCATTACAACCAAAATTCATGCACCCAGATAAGAGAACCTGCAACAAATAACAGGCCACAGATAAGTGACAATGCACCCACAAAATTCAGTCATCCACAAAGCATCCACAAAATTCATCCACATAGCATCCACAAAAATGAATCCACATACCATCCACAAAATTCGTCCGCAGATCTGCCAAATAGCATCCACAAAGCTCTTACAATGACACCAACGTTTCCCAAAATTCATTACAGAATAACATTATAAGTTACATCATAATAACTTATAAAATTCATTCCGTACATTCATTCCATAATAAAATTCATTCCACAAAGCTATTAAGTAAGTTACATAAGTTACATCATAATAAAATTCATTCCATAAACATTACTTACATCATGAAGTACAATACAACAAAAACTGGTACAAACTTCCATTCAATTTCCCAAAATACAAAGAAGTACAAAAGTTACATGATCAAGTACAAAATGATAGAAAATACAATGAAATACACCATCGCTTTGATAATATGTTCTATCCTTTCAAGCCTTCGACCATGGTCATTTCCAAAGTCATGAAGCCTCGTCCTTACATCGTTGAAGTGTTCTACTGTTAAAGCATCACCAGCTCTAGTGTTGGAAGGGATTCTGGACGTAACGTCTTCATCATCTTCAGCCACGAACTTGAAGTAATTGCAATGGGGAGTGGGAGTGGTACTCTACAATGCATGACAATCAGTTAGTTGAATACGACAAATATTACTGTCACTACTAAAGGATTAAAATTTCCAATACATACTTACATATTTTGATGGGCAAACAAAGAACAAACGCCCTTCATTTCCATTCTCATTGTTCTGACAATACATATGGCAGCGGTTCTTCCCCAATTGCATAGCCTCGTTTGTATTCTTATGTTGCTAATGTTAGAAGAAGAAGCCATGTTTTAAATCTGCATACATGAAAAAGTTGTAGTGCTCTGCTATGCTTCTGTTTGATGGGGTTAATAGCAGGTCTAGTTTAATTTGAGGGAGAGAGTGTGTCTTTACTGAAAACATCTATTTGTTCAAACTGCCATGTTTAATAGCATTTGCACAGAGGTTACACAGACTAAACTGGTAATAGCATTTGAACAAACATCGCAGCTCAATGTACACACATAGCATTTTGAAACTGAACAAATACAGTAGTTTCAAACATAGCATCTGTGATTAATTACACACATGTTACACACATAGTATTTTCAATCTGAACAAACATGGCAGTTTTACAAACATATCAGTTTTCAATGTGAAGTAAATTATCAATCACACATGTTAAGCAACTATTATCAACAAATCATACTGACGTGAAATGATTATGGGCAGATTGTTGGAGACTGTGATTCAGTAGTTATCAAACTGAAATAGTTATGAACAAATGACATATGTGATTTTGAACAAACCACACTGAAATACTTATCAACAACTCAGTAATAGTTATGAACATTTAAGTTCAATTTGATAATAGTTATCAATGTTGATAATAGTTAATTCAAGTCACGCAGCTAACACATTAGTTGATAGCAGTTCATTACAACAATTCATGCGTGATTCACAACAAATTCAGCAAAATCACATTATCAATCACACATTGAAAATTACACAACTATATGCATTCATTCAACTAATTATCAATCTGCATAATCATACTATGTTCTGCAAAGATGTGATCCTTTCATTTTATGTTGGATCAGTTTCTGCGTATTCATACTACGTTCTGGAAAATGTATACTTTAACATGCATAAATGTTCGTCACAATATGTGCCACATTTTTCAAGCATACCGTTTATCTATCTGCATAACAGTAATTTTCAAAGCCCTAATTTTGGAAGCCCTAATTTTGGAAGCCCTATTTTTCAATGAGTAATTTTGGAAGCCCTAATTTCCAAATTTCAAATCTATTTTGTGAATCACAACCATAACTTCTTGATTTCAGCGTTTGGAGGACGAACCTGGTTCATCTATGGCCTGAAAGCCCACGTTATCGTCAACAAATTCCTTCTCTACAGCCGATGGTGGTCGCGGTCGAGCTGTGGCTCGCGAAGCAGAATCAGATTGAGGTGTATACTCTGTATAACCTGTATAGCAGAGCAGGAAAACGAAAATTTTTGTTTGGTTTGCATTTGGGAGACGAGTTTTGAAGAAAAAAATTTCTAAAAAATTGTTTGGTTTGAGTTTTTCTGAAAAACATTTCAAAATCACTTTCTCTCTCTTACACATCAATTAATCACTTTTTCTCTCTCCTCTCTCCTTCCCAATCATTTTTTCTCTCACACACATCTACTCAAATTCTCCCAAAATATCAAATCATCCCAAACTCCCAAAAAAATAACTCTCCCAAAATACACAACCAAACAAACCAAAGAAAATTCTAAACTCTCTCCCCAAAATTTTTATAAAAAACAACTCTCCCCAAAACAAACCAAACAATGTTTATTTTAATTTTTAGTCCATAACCCAAAAAATCACTAACAAAATACTGTATGAAGAAAGATTGGGACCCCCTTTCCTCGTACGAGGATCCTCTCCTTGCAAGCCCCTCCTTGCGGCCGTCCTTGCAGAGAGATTGGGCCTACTTTTAGGCCCAATCTTGATAATCTGAACCGTTCATATTTTATGATTTATTCAGTATATCATACCTGTAAAAAATCAATTTGATCGGATATCAGAAAGTATGGGATGGTGTTATAGTTAACAGTTGAAAGAAAACTACTCCGATCAGATAGCTCTCGATATTCGGTCAACGTGATTTTCTATAGATATGCAGTAAGCGACGAACTGTACACATTTACTGATTCAGATTCTCAAAACGGGTCCCCTGATTGCCCCACGGGCCGAACAACACTATCCAATGCAATGCACAATATTTGTGTATTCATAATACGTTGGGATTATGATTCCCTCGATTTGTTATATAGATTTGTTGGTTTCGCCCCTTTGATCCTGTGTAATGTACTTACTGTACTTCCCTGTTATCCTAAATTTGGAACTGGTTGGTTGAGCTTAGGAACCAAGTCTAGTTGCCCAAATTTTGGCTTGTCCGCTCGAGCCGAGATTTGGGCGCTCGAGCGGGGAATACACCCATCCAGTATTTCCTGTGTAGTGTTGGACGCTCGAACGGGGGATTGGCCGCTCGAGTGGGAGTTTGTGTGTGTCGCTCGAGCGGGAAACCTGTCTGCAAATGTGCTGGGAGTGTGCATCCGACGCTCGAACGGGGGATTGGCCGCTCGAGCGTCGGATGCATGATGATTAGCCAAACTAAAACTAATCGATTGGTTACGTCATCGAGTATGACGGCTGATAGAATACATTAACGTTATGTATTGATTGATTGTGTATATGACGTATATGTATATACAGTGTGTGTGGGGGAGGAGATAGGGGATGTACTCCACGGTTTAGGGGGAAGATAGGGGATGAACCTCTAAACCGGATGTTGATTGGGAGGAGATAGGGGATGGACTCCACTGATACAGCTCGTATGCTTGTCAGTTAATGTGTTGATATAGCCAATATGCTTATCTATGGAAGTGTTGATACAGCTCATATGCCTATCTTTGGAAGTGTTGATATAGCTAATATGCTTATCTGTTGAAATGTGGAAACAGCTTGTATGCTTATCTGTTCAGATGTTGATACAACTAGTATGTTTATCTATTGTAAAACGGGAAGCGTCTAACATGAGTCACTGTCCCTTATAAGTGGTTGGCCAGGTTCTGAGCCGTCGATGTCAAATTTAGAAAATGATGAGAAACGGAAAATGAAATGAGATATGAATATTGTGGTCATGTAACGGAAATGTGTCACGGATTGGTTTATGGTAATCGAACATGTATGAACTGTTGATGTATTAGTTATTGCTCATATTGTGTTTAGCATATCTGTACTGGGCGTTGGCTCACCCTATATGGGACACCATTTTCAGGTACGGGTAGCATGCCACCTCCAGGGACATAGCTTGGATGGATGTGGGAGTTGAAGACTCTTAGTTTTTGATTATTTTGTTGTATTACATGTATATCAAGCCACGGGCTTATTTTGTATAGAGTTAGCACTCTTCTTTTGTGAAACCAAGTGTGAACTTGGAAAGCTGTAAGCCTATAGGGCACTTGCTTTTGTTGTTAACATATAATACTGTTGTAAGAATTACTCTAATGAATGAAAAGCTGTTGATTTCTTTATACCATTGCATGTCTAATATAATGGGATTTATGTATTATTTTGAGGGCGTTACACCATCCATTGTATCATCATTCACACAGTTTGCCCTGTTTGTACGCCCTGCATAAACGGGGATTGTCATCTGCGCGACTGTTAGTCGCGCGATACATTGTCCGTTGACCAGTCGGTTCAAAATTTTACCCTTGACGAACTTTTATTCATCGGCCTGTACGAAATTTTAATTTTAATTTCTAGGCCGAAAATTTAACTTCGCATTCCCCTACCTTACGCTACGCCTCGTTTCTGAAAAATAAACAAAAACAAAAAAAAATCAGCAAAAATAATTAATAGTAACATAAATTGGCACGTCAAACATATAATCAGTGCAAATTTCCTATCACAAACATCATATCCAAGTACAACAAAATCTATTACTTTGAAAACACAAAAAATTTAATTTAAAAAATAAGAAAATACTTAAATAACATAAAAATAGCAACTTCGTAACCACCTTGTAGGGCTGGTTTGGCATGTTTACAAAAAGTCAAAAGTCAAAAACTCAGTAATTTGACTTCAATCACATTATTTTAAGTCATATCACCTCTCACACACATCATTTCAAACCCCAACGCAAACGGAACCCATATTTCACAAAAAGTAAAAAAGAACAATTATTTTTATTTAAAAAGTGAGGAAAAAAAATTGGACTAAAAAAATGCAATTTTTGTCTTTGTGGACGAAAAAAATGAGGAAAAAAATATAGATGTTTGGGTTAACTTTTTGACTTTCATGAAAAAATGTGTATTACAAAATTGTATAAATTAATGTGTAAGGGAAAATTATAATTCAGAGTTGTGTTGCCGTAATTTTTGACTTTTTGTGAATAGTAATACTAACTGTTTGACTTTTTGGTTTTTTTTCCCAACTTGCCAACTTCGCCTTATATAGTGTCACGTACGTTTCCGCTTCCCTCCCAAATTTGGAACAAAAACCAAAGTCGCCAGACAGCGCTTCCCACAGATGCAGTACTTTTCATGATGACCCACATGCCGTAGCCTTTCTAATCTCACCAACTCATTTCCATTTCCCACATTTGGTGTCCCTCATTCTCTCTCCATTTCGGTTTTGCTGTCCACCTCCAGTAACACACTCTCTCTCTGTCTCTCCATTTCGACTGCGCCAGGTCGCCGACGGTAACAGTCACCATTTTCTCGGGCATGTGTGAGTCTGTCTATTTTTCATTTCGGAGCACATTATTATTATGACCTACTGTGTTCTACTCGCACGACATTACCATTTCTCAACTAATAAACTTTTCCTCCTTAGGTCATTGAAACCAGACGTACGATTAGGTATACGAACCACACGGGTGACAAACTGATATTGCCATTGACGAGTTCCATAGTGACAAACGGTCTTCGTTCAGCAGTGCAATCGGTTTTTTATTTCTCTGCATGAAGGTAAGTTGCGTATGGGTGCTGTTGGGTTGAATGTCCGATGTGGCCCTGTTCCAAGTGTGCGCATTGGTTGTTGATTCTGGCTTCAAGTCGTAAATACTATAAAACGAGTACAACATATGGGCAATTAATTTTCGTAAAACAGTGGCATGCCATATCTGCGTAAATTAACCACAACATATCGTACTTGAAAATACACGAAAAGTACCACTCGTACAATGTACGTACGACTCAATGGTCCGTTGATTGTAAGTTGTTGACAGTCAAATTCGTTTTGTTACAATTTCGGAGTAACGTTCTTTCTGCATCCTTATGAATATTGCATTAAATTCTTTGCAGGAAATATCGTAATTGGATGTGGGCGACATGTCAGACAATGCGAAGCAACTGTGAGTTTATGTCGTTCAATATTTCATACGGTTAGGTTTGCAAGGTTATGTTTCCTGTACCTACTAAATACCACGGTCTGTTCGTGTATGGCATATTGTGCCGTTATGTACTGCCATCACGAGGTTGTGCGATTTGAGTTTGACACATTTGCGATAGCCTCAAATTGCACCATGAATTGCGTGTAATGGATTAAAACTGTGTCAATTTGTTACCAGAATATGTGCACATAGGGCACATGTTGCGTATTCTGCGGAGAGAATTTGTGAAATCCATAATTCACTGAGTTATACTAAACCACTTCAGTTCATAATTTTCGGTGACAACGGAAAACGACGTTACCATTTTCACGAAAATGGCACAACTTTTTAAATGGCAAGGCAAGATTGACTAACTTTAAAGTTAACCGACGAAGATGATAGAATGCACAAAACGTACATACCACCGATGTAATTTGGCCTTGAACAAAATTTTATTTACGCTGATATTTGTTATAGGCAAAGGAACACATTGAAGGCAAGTGGCAAAGGTTCACGAATCGAAAGGGTTGACATTACCGAGCCCCCTCGTCGAAAGCGGCCAGTTGGACCATTTATTTTTTACAGGTTCGATCCGTGTCCTTCAAAGCGGCTCACAGTACGAATCCCTCTCGTCAGAAACATGTGACAGTATTTTTGCACAATTCTACATTACATATTTTCAACTCATAGCTTGCGCCTGTGCACATTTCTGTTTGTACTCACAAGAAATTAAGATTTTAGAGACCAAAAATAAGGGCCAAAATAATTTGGACCATTTATAATTGTTGTTGCAGAAATGATGTGGTTATTATATTTTGAGTAATGCTAGGAATCATGAAAATAGTATCATGAATATGATCATGAAAGATTCTCCACCTTTGGATTATACACACAATAAAATACCATACACTAATCAACGCTAATCAAATGATAAAAAATTTTCATGATACATTTCATGATATTATTGTCATGATCTCTAATATTACTCTTATATTTTTAGCAACCAAAATTGGACATTACGGATGCATTATTATGTAGTTGGGACAAAATTTGTTTGTGTCAAAAATTGGTCCCTAAATGTCAATGCTTGCGATTTGTGTACATATATGTATATATATCCATCCATATCTAACATATACTTATGCCGAAATTGACAATGGTTGCAGCCAGCAACAATTCAAGGAAAGACGAGAAGCAGACAACCCCAGACCGAATATGGTTAGTGTGCAGACATGTAGTAAGTAGAGTACCGTGATGGAAACACGTGACTGTTGTGATAGCAAAGTATGGACTTCTATTCCATGCGCACACCAGTCATGTGCTTCTATTGTGTCGCATTCAGCGATTTCCAGCAGTCATAGACGCCATATTGCATGTTCTTATAAACTCCGATTATTTGTAAAATTCCATGTCCGTTCTTATTTCAACTGTGTGCGAAATAGTAATTTGTATGTGGAAACATATGTAAATACCAGAAAATGTGCACACATTGCGAGTGATACAACTTTTGGTGACAATTATTTTGGACTTACAGCTCCTATTTGTCCTGTATGTGCGTCACATTGGTGTAACACTTACAGAGCCGAAAGGATATTGGGGAAAGGTGGAAGGAACTCCCCTGTGATGAGAAGAAGAGGTTTCAGGACATGGCTAAGGCAAGTGCCAAGGAACTGGGCGAAGAAGTTGCAAAGAAATCTGCAAAGGTACTTACGTGCTTAGTGTTTTTGTAACTGCATTTGGGGAGGACCTGCTATCGACACAATGTTGGTTAATTTTTTGTATTAATGTTCACGTTAATAACATTGCAGAGTAAAATGCAAGTCCGCATATCATTGAAGGCAATTGTTGATATCGTGAACCGCTGTAACGAAGCACAAAAGTAGGCAGTCATTGATATTGGGTTCGGTGGCCTCCTCGGGTTAAAGTGTACCCGTATAGATCACAACATGTGCCAATGGTTGGTACAGAACTTCGATCCCGACACGTGTTCGTTGACTGTTCATGGCCGTCACCTGAGGCTCACCTGTGAGGAAGTGCATGTCTTATTGGGTATACGGTCAGAAGGCAATGACGTGCAGTTCACTGGTTCAATAGATGCATATCCCAATATCTACGAAGAGGTTGGAGCTGTTAAGGGAATCATTCCTTTGAACCAGTTGAGAGTTTATCTGATTGAGAGTGATGGTGCGGATGACGAGTTTCGGCGGAAGCTTGCGCTGTATGTGTTGGGGGCCATGTTGTGTCCTACCACAATGACCGGCTTGAGCCTGTCGTTCGTTCATGCCGTGAAGGACGTGACCGGTATGGGGGCATGTAATTGGGCAAAGGTGACACTGCAATTCCTTGTCAAAGGTGTTCGGAAGTATAAGATGAAAGTTCAGCGCGAGGCAACTGGATGTGTTTTCCTTCTAATGGTAACGTAATCGACCGTTGTTTGTTTGTACTATGCCGATTACATATTTCATCCATTGCTGTGCATATGGTTCAATAAAATGGCAGTCGTTGCGAACTACAAACTTACCTGTTATTGAACAGCATGACAAATATACCTGTACGGGCCACATTTTTTTTAACCATGAAAAGCTTATCTTTTTAACCGGAAAGCTGCATGGGGATTCTGCCATCGAGACACATAAACACATACATATGATTGTGTTGTAAGTTGTATGCATTGTTAACGAATACGGATTATTTTGCTCGGCAGTGTACAGTAAATATGTTTTCCCCCTTATAATGCAGCTATTTTACTTGGATCGTTTTGCCCCTCCCTGTAAGAGTACGTCGGCTATTACACGCTCCATCCCTCGGCTAAATGATTGGGGTGATGCCGAAATACGGGAGATGAGGCGACGTATGGGAAGGAAGCAAATGTTGCAGCAACATGAGGTAATCAACCCATTCGTTCTGCACATTTGACAGCATTGCCCCACCTGTGTTATGGATAACGGTGATAGACAGAATTTGTGTTCCTATGACTAGGTGACAAGCAGTGACAAACAGTGACCCATTCCTTAGCGTATGTCATATTTTCAGTTTGTCCCTCCTTATTTACTCTGAAATACTCGAACTTTTGGGGCAAAAACATTAAGTTCCCATGTGGACGATGTTGTAGCCTTACAAATTCAATTTTATGTACTACTTCCGTTATGAAATGAATTTTGGTTAAGCCCTGAAGTTAGATTTTTGGAAAAGCTTCAAGATTTTGGTTTTTTAACCTTGTAAAAAGGTCAAAACATTGTCGTTCAGTTATTGTTAGTTCGTAATTGAAAATTTCTCTTTGTTTATGTAATTGGGAAAAGGTAAAGTGGTAAACATGGGATCGACTGAAGTTTTTATCCACACTAGATGAGCATCATTTACAACAAAAATTTTTTTTCATTTCACACAAATGGAGTAATTAATTTTTATTAGATATATTTAATATGTAAAGTGTGTACACATACGTTGTGTGCAACTTAAGAAAGCAGACCGAAACTTTACGATTCACAGTTGAGATCGATTAACGATTCAGTGCATTACAATTTTCATTTATGATTTGAATCCCGATTTGACAACTATGTCAGGTGGAGTTTCCTCTAACAAAAGTGGAAATCAACGACATTGATGACGCAATTGACACACACCATGTCAATAACAAACAGAAACCACGGATTGATGATGTTCGTTTGAGCAAGGTTGAGACCGACATTGGTGAACTCAAGGAAACCATGAAGCAAGTGCTTCACAGCAATGCGAAAATAAGGGACATGTTGCTCAATTTCCGAGGGAATGAAGCTGTTGACAATGCAAAGGTAAGCAACAGCAATCAGTACACATGCTTCGCACAGTTCACAGAGGTTACTTGGAGATGAAATATGGTAGTAAGTTAATGTATGTGTTTGTGTGATTAGGTGGAGTCGAATGAAAGAAATTGTAACATTAACATATCCTCCAGCATTGCTGAACTGAAAGGAATGCTGAACGAACTGGTTGCAGCTATATTGTCTGGCAAACAACCGTTTAATGAACAGACACATATTGCTGAAATGAAGCAAATGATGCAGCAAGTGCTGGCAGGTTTATTGGAAACAGCACAATTGCCTCGCGCAGAGAAAAAGGGTTTTGACCCTACCCTGGGAGTCGAGTTGCATGATGGCGGCATGGTCTTCCCAAATTATTATGGTAGCCCAAATGAGGGTAATGTTCAAGATTTACAGGGGGTGGATTGGGAGGACAATTATGTGAATGGAATGTTGTCGAATGAGATAATTGATATGCACGATGGACAGTTGCGTACCGTCCAAGAAGTTGGGGACATGCACAACAACCGTGGCCTTGCGTTGGAGGAAACATACACAAGCGAAGAAAGCAAATCTCTTTCGGTTCAGTTTCTGGCCATCAAAAACGTTGCACAACAGAGTTTATCTGCCTTTGATGATTTGCAAACGTTGCCACCAATGCGAGGAGAAGCAGACAATGTGCATCCTTCTGCTGGTAAGGTTGCCCAAACATTGGAAGCGGGACAAATTGTAACAGGCACACGAAAGGGAAGAGGAAGAGGAAAAGGAAGAGGTGTTGAAGCGACAGACGTAGGGGATATGCATTCCTGCAGCGATAGCAATATGAGTACTCGACTTACTGCCGAAAAATTCCCAAGTCGCCACATCACTTCACCTTTCGTATGTTTCATTACCAATTGATGCCGACAGCATTACTGATCATAATTGAACCATTATTTGTGTTGTATTTTAATATTTGTGATTCTAGTGCAAGTTTGCAGTAACAAATGTTGTACACTTGTGTTGCAGATTTCGGACAAAGTCCTGTCCAAACTGCACAGGTTGGACAAGCGGTTCCGTTCACCGGTTAGACATTGCTTCACCAATTTTAGATGCATAAGGATGTGTTATGTACTTTGCAAATTAAATTTCTGAACAGTGGTGAGTTAGTTAATTGTTTATATTAATAGGAGTTGATGTTACTTGATTGTTTATATTGATAGGACTTGATGACACTGGAGAGCATAGAGGTTTTATCAGCGGCCGAACACGAAGTTGTTGACTCTGTACTTGACGACAGAAAAAATGAAAGGTACGGATGAGTTTAGTACTCGCAATTAACCTGTTCCATAGTATTTGTGAAATAAGTTTGATTTCCACAATTTTCATGTGTCGTGCTATGTTTATTTGATTCTTGTAGGTATCAGTTCTTTAATTTTTCATTCTCTATGATTTGATGGGTTTATGATGGGTTTATCGATGTCGCATGTAGGATTTTCTTTGAATTTAATGCAGTGGGCTAGGGAAAGATCAGTGGCTAAATTTCCTCTCTGAAGTTTTCTTCTTTTGGTCTTATCCTGCACACATCTACCTATTGGGAAAATTACAAACCACTGATATTTTCACAAAAATATTTACAAATTCATGGAAACCTTTATAATTTTAAATATGAAACTTAATAAAGTTTACCCATGATTTGCAAATTTTTTTGAAAACTTATAATGAAGTGCAATTTTCCGTAGCTATTTTCTCCTACTCTGCTTACATTTTCCATTTTGATCATTCTGGGATATTGTTGGCTCCAGTTTGTAAAAAACATGTGTTTCTTTTTTTTTAACTTGCTGACCTGTAAATGAGCATTTCAATTTTCACATATTATTTTAGCAAATAGTATTGGACATGTCATAAGTTGTAATATCTAAAACTTTGTCTTTTCATTTTGTTCTTTTAAAACTTAAAACTAATCTTCATTGGATTGGAGACTAGTAGAATCAGGAATATTTGCCATAGTTGTACAACAGAAAAAACTAATCTTATGTTGTACAGTTAAGCCAGATACGTTTAAGTTTTACTAGGCTGTAGGTTGCTTCTTACTGGTTGATGTATACGTTTAATGTAGGGACATTGTCGTGTCTATGAATCTGCATGAAATGCCTTGCGAATGTGCTACGCGACGTGACATGCGCACGCTCAAACCAGGGGCATGGCTATCCGACACTGTAAGTCGTGGTATCTGACAATGTTATTTCCACTATATTTGCATGATGGACATCCATGTAGGGACATTGTTATTTCGTATTACGTTTAAACAAATGGCAAACCTTATTTCGCAAGTTGCCTGGTCTGTTACAATGTTCCAGCCAATCAACTTGGTCACGGTTCAATTGACTAACGGACAGCGGCAAGTACACAAAGACGGGAGGCATACTGCGTGGTACTTTCCAGTATATGTGTCGGTAAGTAAGTGTTTGAGGTCGATTGTGTATTGTAGAAGACATATTTTCAGAAAACTTTGGCTGACTGAACTTTACACACTAAACATGCAGACTTTGATACTAAATCAAAAAACTCAACCTCTGAACCATGATAATATCGTCAAATCATATTTTGGACATGACAGATATACTGGGGTGCTTGCTACATGTCAGAAGGTAATATGAATGTCCATCCCATTGAAGCGAGTAGATTTAATATGAACGTCGGTAATATGAATGTCGATCCCATTTACATGAATGTCAATGTAAATATGAAAGTTCTTACATGTTCGCATGCCCTCTAAACAATGTCTTCACTTGTGTTTATGTGCAGATTTACATGCCTTTCAATTATAGAGGAGTACATTGGTTGTGCCTAAAAATAGATATGGTAGACCGTGTGGCGTACCTATTTGACTCATTGGCATCCGCCACACTGGACACCAACAAGCTGAACGCGGCAAATATGTTGGTATGTCGTGCTGAATTTCACAAATCTACTTCAACACTGTCACATCCTTCACATAAACTAACCCTCTCATTCTGCAACAGGTTCAAACAATGCATGCCTTACTGCAACTACAGTTTGGAAATGAATATGCTGTAGACGTGTGTACCTTTGACGTCCGCATGTTAGAACAAAGGCCATTACAACTAGGGCTGCAAATGAACCGAGCTGTTCGTGAACAGGCTCGGCTCGGCTCGGTAAGGGCTCGGCTCGGCTCGGCTCGTTTAGTAAACGAGCCGAGCTCGAGCTCGATTATTGGGCTCGTTTCGTTAACGAGCCGAGCTCGAGCTCGCCTGTGTTCGGCTCGGTAGGCTCGGCTCGTTTATCTATAATTAAATTATATAATAAATATATTATTTATATATTAAATAATATATAAATACATTATTTATATATTAAAAATATATAAATATATATATATATATAATAATATAAATGCATTTTTTATATATTAAATAATATAAATAATATTTTTTATTTAAAAATTTATATTTAAATAATATAAATAATATTAAAAAAAATTTATCGAGCCGAGCCGAGCCGAGCTCGAGTTCGACAAAAATTAACGAGCCGAGCCGAGCTCGAGCCCAGTCCCTTATCGAGCCGAGCTCGAGCTCAATAAACGAGCTCGATAGCTTAACGAGCCGAGCTCGAGCCCAGCAAGGCTCGGCTCGGCTCGGCTCGTTTGCACCCCTAATTACAACAGCTGGACGAGTAATCCACAAACCCTGCGTCACATTGACTTCACTCCAGAATCACTCATTTAACAAACCTGCTTATATTTTACGAGAAACTGAATGTTACATTTCATTTGTAGCACTTTCGACTGTGGGATGTTTGTGATAAAGTACATGCAGCAGCCTGATATACCCAGTGGTCCACACAAGGTACATTGTACCACTTAATTTCCAATTGCGAAATAAATCCGTTTATTTCCTACCGCTGTAACTGTACCTGATTTGTGTTATTCGCTTTCTGTACATAGTTTCATCCTTCTGTGCGTCGGAAGTTGCTGCTTGACTTCGTTATGGATGTGAACAATACAAAGATGGGCGAGTATCATTCTTGCATGTGATTGATTGCAATTACAACAAATAGGGTAGCGATTTTATCATGGCCTGCCAGTACGACAGTAATTTCGATGCCGAACCACAACTGGATTACTACATCAGCTTGTCGTGACAACTTTTTAGGTCGCAGCTGTGATAATACTAATTTCCCACACGTATTGATTGTACACATAATTCCAATGTTTGGGACTGGAACAAACGAGGGGAGGTATAGTAATGTTTGTTTGCTTTTATCGTGGCCTGTACGTAATGTCATACACATAATTCCAATGTTATGGGTACAGAACAAACAATGCAATGTCATATTTGCCCAAATGAATATAGTAATTTTTGTCAACCGCAATGTGATATTTGTCCAACAAACAATGCAAGTTCAAAGTAGTAATGTTTGTTCGCTTTTACAACATCAATTATGTTTGTTCGATTTTTGTCAATGCCATGATTTTGTCCAAAACAAAGCAAAAAAAAGGCCACAGAACAAACAAATAGTGGTGACTATAATGCACTTTGAAGGGGAATTGATTACTTCATAACAATGCACAAACGGTGAAAAATTGCACAAAAAATAAAAACAACCATACAACAGACCATTAAAAACACAGAGTATTGATATTCAATTTTTTTTTTGTTCGGCAAAACAAAAAACTGTATTCATGAAAAGCACATACAAGGTGTCAATGCTATATCAAGAAAGAGGAGGTTGGAGCTAAAAAAGGTCCAACCTCCTAGTTGGTGAGAGACCAATGAAGAGAAACAAAAACAAAAGGAAAACAATAAGAATGTAACTCCAAGCCCATCCTCACAAAACCGCATAACAGGGCAACCAGATGAAACTCCAAGGCAGCATGAACAAACTTCAGACCATACAGCCGCCATTGAGACTTCAGCGTGAACCTTCAACCTCCATTCAAACTTGAGCTTGATCCTTCAACCTCCAAAAAAAGAAAATAACTACAGCAGCAGACCAACAATTACAACAAGGCCAGCAGCAGACCTCCAATAACTTTCCCCAATCCAGCTGCAGACTTCCAATACAGCACACCAAAACATCATTCAAACAATTGGAAAAAGGCCAATATGCAGCAGCAGACTTAAGGCTATTCGTTGATCCCATATAGCAGCAGCAGAGTACATATATAGCAGAGCAGAGTTGAAGCACAGCAGAGCAGCAACCAGAAATGAGCATGCTTGACCCCATAAACTAAACCAGAGCAACAAGCCAAAAAATAAGGCAAAAAATAGCAACATTGAAGCACAGTAGAGCAAAAGTAGCCACCAAGAACATATGGTAATACCACAGACTGACCAAAATCCTGCATACCACAGATTCACCAAACTCCTGCACCCTTGCAGCAAAAAACACCAAACACCACCCCCTCAATCAGACTTTGATACTATCCACAATACAATATATGTCGTCCACTGAATACTGTAGGCCTCTATAACTCTGCTTACAGCAAAGTGCAACCCTCAGTTTCACCATCTCAGCCAATTCAGGCCCATCAACAATCTTATCATTAAAACGGCAATCATTCCTACCTTTCCAAATCATTCCTAGGTGTGCAATACAAAAGAATACATATATAAACTAGCCTACGATTTGGGGAACAGAACGGCTAGAACACCCCACTCTGATTGAGCATCTGCCAGCATGGCTTGGGCTTGGTCCAACTCAGCTTTAGTTGTCTGAATGGATGCAGAACGATGTCTAATTTGGGAGAGCATCATCCTTGCTTCTTCATTAAGCTGGTCATGTTGCTGCTGCAGATGAGCCTTTCTTTGCCGGACAGAGGCAAGTTCTGCCATGAGTTTGGCTTCCTCAAGTTCAAGTGCTGAGTGTTGCTGAAGAATGCCTGCAGAGGTTTGCTGGCTTAGTTTGAGTGAAGTAGATATGGTGTGGGCTTCGTTTAGGAAATCCTTTTTGGTTTGAATATCCTTCGAGCAAGTCTGAACCATCTCTGAAAGGGTTGGCCATTCCGTGATGATCTTGGCCAATTGCTTTAGTTGAATGGGGTTGAAAGGATTAGGGGAGAGGTTTACAACAGCAGAAAGACAGGCCAAGGTTTCATCAGGTTTGTGGAGAATGATTTCTTCAACTGGGGTGTTAATGAGGTTGATAAAGGTGGTTAAGGTTTGTTGAGTTTCAGCATCAAACAGATGTAGCCTTTGAGGCAATGGGGATATTTCGTCTAGATCTTGTTGAAGAATAGAAACTTCGACCCAAATATCCTGCGATGGACCGATGGCCTGTGAACATTAATGGTTTGGTGAGAATATATGCTTGCAAGTAATAAAGAGTAAATAGGATGAGGTTGGAAATGGTAGTACCTGTCCTGATAACGTGCACGCAGACGGTTGGCCTTGTTCAGCTGTGGTTGTGGCATCAGGACAAGTTGTTTCTGGTACTGATGAAATGGCAGCATCAGCGCCTTGAGGCTCTTTCTCTGGTACTGCTAACAGGGGATAGTCATGAGGACCTTCAAGTTCTATCTCGCCCATTGGTCGTGGAGATGAGTCCTGTATTATGTCCATCCCTGTAAATTGGAGAACAATACCAGTTACTTAAAGAGAAGTTTTTTTTCCCCAAACAAACAGTAACATTTGTAATTCTATTTACCTTCGTTGTGGTGAACTTCTGGTTGAGGGGATTTTGTGTTGTCATCTGTTGGAGAGGATTGGGTGTTGATTGAAATGTCAAATTCAATCCTCTGTGATTCTTTGTTTGAAGTTTGGGAATTGGAGGGGTTGGATGGTGATGGTTGAGGGCTAGAGACAGAAGGGACAATGTGTTGAGGAGAAGTGGAACGATGTTGTGATGCAGATTGTGTAGATTGCTGTGGCGAAGAGTGTGAAGCAGGTTGTAAGGAAGTTTGTTGCGATGCTTCAGGTGGTGGTGGAGTTGGTTGTACAATGGGTTCTGTGGGTACATTGCTGATGGGACTGGGAATTTGATGAATGTGTTGAGGAGAAGTGGAAGCATCGTCATCATCAGCAGCAGCAAGGAGTAATCTCCTTCTTTTTCTCTGCACAAAAGTAAGTGATCAGTCAGGCGTGAATGGAAATTGAGATGATGTAAAAATGTAAAGTGAAGGCTTACTTGGTAGAGCTGCCCTGAAGGATTTGATGTAGTTTGGCCAACCATTTGGCTGAGAGGGATATCCCACTCACTTAGGTCTGTGCTTAGAGCAGGAGCAGTGGAAGGCTCTTCTCTCTTCTTCGCTGTGACCTCTGTCTCGGCAGGGCTACGGGTGGTAGTTCCTCTTTGTGCTTCTGTCTACGCGGCTGCAAAAGAGTCTGGCATTAATTTCGGAACTGAAGGGGTGTTTGTCTGAGTAGTTGCATCCATTGGAGCCTTGCTTTTATGTTGGTCCCTAACCAATGGTTCAGCAGCAGGCCCAATTTTGGCTGTCAAAGGTTAAACAAGTTAGTGTTGTAGAGAAAAAAACAAAACAAATTGCATGACACAGTCAGGGATCTGAAGTATATGAAAGAAGGATACCTGTAGCCTTAAGCTTGGAAGGCGAGGATATGCGGCCCTGAATATGACAAGTATCGTTAAGGCAGCTTTCAAGTGGCTTGTAGAAAATAATGGCAGACATAAGTCCCCACCAATGGTCAAAAGCAACCGAGCAGTCCGAAGCAGGTTTGAAGAAGAAGGGGCCAAAATCTTGGAAAAGTTTGGTGTTCTCTGTGAGAATGGATTCAGCTTGTGTAGGATCTTTGAAGTGGATTCTGGACCCTATCTCCTCATGGATGGTTGGGTGGAAATAAGGATAAGGGATAGCCTGGGAAAGACCAAATTGCCTGGACCATTGATTCGGACAGTATGTCTCAAAACTGCAGCTGGATAGCTTGGTGGAGGATACGGAACAGCCAACCAAGACATGTCTACAGGTGAGAATGTGTCTCCAACTCTCATTTTGTTCTTGGACTTGGTCATTCTGTAAATCATATGGGTCTGTGAAGAGGAAGCGAAGTCTTGTGGAGGAGAATTCAAAGTTTTGAAATGGCATGTACAGGTGGGAAGGTCTCTGCGAAGGAAGGTTGTAAAACATGGTCAGATGATTTGTGAAAGTGAGGATGGGTTGGCTGTTATAAGTGAGCAGTTGCTCAGCATAGGAGTAGCAAACAGGTTTCAAGGTGTTAGGTGGTGGGGGTCGTGCCTCAGGGAAATAGGCATACAACCAGGCCTGGAAGAGCCAGAAGGGGCCACCACAGTTGCCAGAAATCTTCTTGTCGACAAAGGAAAATAGGGCCTTATAAAGGGTGGCAAGAAGATAAGGGGCTAAAGCCATAAGTTGGCCATCTTGCATACACAAGGCAAGGGGGATGTATTCTTTCGTGATCTTGTACCCAGGGACACAAAAAAGAAACTCACAAAGCCAAAGTAAGTAAAAAGCAGTTCTTTCTTTGTCATCGACAGGGGAACCAGGCTTGCCTTGGTATTTTTTGGCAAAATCTGTATAGCACATGTCAGTGTTTAAAGTAAATGTCACTTTTGGAGGCTCAAGGAGAGCATGAATTGGATTGCCCAAGATTGGGAGACCAGTCAAGTGAGCTACATCTAAGATGGTAGGGGAAATCATACCAAAATTGAGGAGTAGGGAGTTACTAGATTGTGACCAAAAGCATGCAGCAGCAGCAATCAGCCCCTTGTCCGCGTCATAAATTTTAGTCGACAGTCTAATTGCTTCACCAATGCCCTGGTGCTTCCATACTTCAGCGTCGTGACCTTCAATTCTCCTGGCCCAGCTTCGCCAATCAGAGTCTGGTGACCTCCACCCTCTGAGTGGGTTTTTGCTGACATTCCAGTTAGTCCACTTCAGTCCAGGTTGGTTGAGAAGAAGGTTCTCACCATTACCAAGGGGATAGTATGGAGCTAGCTCGTCTGGGAAGTAAGACGCGAAGGTAGGGCCTAAAGTAGCCTTAGCGATAGAGCTTGTGCTGGGCAATAGGGTTGCACCAAATTTTAGAGGAGCGATACGTGCTCTGATAGGGTCTGGGAAGCGGAGTAGGTCTTCATTGTTCTCCTCAGATGGAGATGGTTGAGATTTTTTCGGCGCCATGGCTTAGGGTTTTGTGGTGCTCTGGTTTTGAACGGCAATGGTTGAGAAGGAGGAGTACAGTCTGGGGAGTTCGAATCAGAGGGAAACAAAGTGGTTTGAAGTTGAAATGGTGGGTCTTTTATAGCTTATGATGGGGCTAGTATATTTAAAAGCTCTTATATTGGGCTCTAGTTTATGTTTGTTTTGGGCCCGTATTAAGAAATTTGCTATTGGGCCCAAACAATGGCCCCCTCGTTGAAGTTAAATATCATATGACTTGGACCCCCACAAGGGGGGACCCCCATGACCCCCTCTCTCTCTCTGATTGGCCACTTTTTCTTTTTTTTTTTTTAAAAAAATTCTACTTTTTTTTTTCCTTCTCCAATCAGCAGCCCCCACGTGTATGTGTGTGTGGGGGGGGGGGGAATTGGTGGTAGTGCAGGTGGTGATTGGAGGGGGTGTCAATCACTTCCGCAATATTTAACTTCAACATGGGGGCTATTGTTTGCACCTAGTTTTGCCAGTCTCTGTCGACAGATGGTCCACTTAATCGACGGCATGTGGCCAAGAATGTCCACCACCTGAAAGTGGGCTCTCTGCATGTGGGTCACTTAGAAGTGATAGGGGAAGTTTTTACCACCAGTCATGGAGTTAGTGGGCACACTTTGAGGAGGAAGCATGAGACAAAGCAGGAGCCTTGCTCTGTCGACAGAAGTTTAAAACAGTTGGTGGCCATGAAATAAACACAAGAAAAGGGAGCTTCACAGATAGAAGTGGAGGTTTAGTATTGATATCCGTATACTGTTTTTGTGGCCCATCATTGCATGATCCCACACATCTACACCATAACTGCCACCCCCTGACTTCGAATCTTCAAGTCCCCTCTGCCAAATATTGACTGTTCCCCGTCGACCTTCCTTTTCACCATTGTGGGGCATGTCCCTCATCATTATGAGTTAGTGGGCATACTTTCAGGAGGAAGCATGAGACAAAGCAGGAGCCTTGCTCTGTCGATAGAAGTTTCAAACAGTTGGTGGCCATGAAATAAACACAAGAAAAAGGAGATCGACAGATAGAAGTGGAGGTTTAGTATACTTGGAATGCCTAGAACGGAGATCGTTGGTTTCGATATCCGTATACTGTTTTTGTGGCCCAGCATTGCATGATCCCACACGTCTACACCATAACTGCGACTGTAACTGCCCCCTGACTTCGAATCTTCAAGTCCACTCTGCCAAATGTTGACGCTTCCCTGTCGACCTTCCTTTTCACCATTGTGGGCCATGTCCCTCATCATTATGAGACAAAAATCGACAGAATATTGTCCACTAAACACAACCACAATCCTTGCAAACTGGGCCACTGAACCACAACACTAGGCCACTCACTGTTACTGCCCGACTATGAATCATCACACTCTGCCAAATATTCAATTTCCCCTGTAATTTAATAAAAATATGTTCAATGTTCTGTATTGTAATGACTTAAACACAATTGTTGTCCTACATTTTACGTAACGAAAATACACAACTTATTTATATCAAAAACAAAATATACATCTCGGGTTTATAATCAAAAAAATGGGAACGACTTTTTTTTTTAAAAAAGTTCGCTCATATTTTCAGCTAAATTATGATTGGATATTAGATTAAAAATTCCTCTTTGCACCTATTTTTCCCACATCCTCCCAACAGCTACTCCATTCAACTAACATTGAATCTTGCATGCCACCTGACTTACACGCTGGAGCAGTTACTGGCAGTGCTCATGGATTTAGTGGCCACCCTCCAAGAGGAAACATGAACGAATTGGGAGTCTGTATCTGTCGAGGAAAGGCTAAAAGGATCTGGGCACAGGTGGCAACTTCAATTATATGCACTTCGACAGGTACAAGTGAAGCTTTTATGTGGTTTCAATACACAGAAATGACCATGCAGTTACAGAAGTTGCACAGAAGCAGTTGCAGAATTGGCAGATCATGGGGTCGTGGGAATTTTATAGCTATAAAGGGCAGAATGTTTGCATAGAGAGAGGACATGAACAACAACACAACTTACTTTCTACATTGTAACTTCTGTGTAGTTTTTTCCCTTCTACTTTCTACTTTGTTACAGACAACACAACAACACAACAACTTTCTACTTTCTACTTTCTACTTTCTACTTTGTTACCATCAGTTCATCGAAAGAAGTCTTCATCCTTTTCAGGCATTCAAACCAATACCACAATTGCTTGATTTTCTTCTTCAACTTGTCAACTTAAAATTACTGCTTCGTTGCTGTCGATATAGGCCCACCATAATTTTACTAACAATAAACCCATACTTCCATAGTGAACATTAAATAATTTCACAACTCCTGTTCGTAACTCGTAATTCATATACCAATCGGCATGGAGATAAAGTAACGAGTTCGTTGGGTTACTTTCTCCAAGTAACACCCAAAATTAACTGCCACTTGGATTATATACAAAATGCATGTGCTGGTATGTAATTTTGCAAACCCACTTGGACAAAAATCGTATTTTGCTCGAAATATAATACTAATTTACCGACACAAGTCATAACAAATCAATACAAAGCGAAACACAACGTTAGTTCATAAACCACACCGCAAAAAACCCTTCAGTTAGATCCAACCAAATATGGAACAGAAACAAGCAACCCACAATAGGAATCTTGGAATACAGACATAAGCCAATTTCCCACCCACAACAATATACAGACAACCCATATATATCTCACCTCACCTTCAATTAGTTTTCAAAATGACAAGTCACTGCAAACACAAATGACAACATCACTCTAAACAATATGGGAAATTTACAACTCGTGGCCTTGTACATAACTAACGTTGTGCCATTTCCTGGAATTGTACATAACCAATTATTTACACGTTACGTACAGCAATCCGTGCAAAATGAAAACTACATACATTATTTCCATGTGTTTTCAATAGCTAGTACTGTCTACCTAATAAATTAAGGGAATAAGTAAATCATACAAATTATACAATTACCTGATTCACCTCATCAATTGTGGTCGAATCATTTTTCCACACTGCTGCTTCAACACTACCGTATTGCCCCACAGGCTGCTTGGAATCAGGAGAAACATCGAAAAATAGTCGCCGTTGCTTAATGTGCGGTGTACTTGGATCCACCAACCCAGTTTTGCAGCGAACGGGCGATGACTCCGCATTGTACTCACGGCCAGTTATGTGGGGTGTATCTGCATCTGAGTTAGTACCCACTGTTCGTCTAAACCGAACCTTAGGACACGTTCGCTTTGTGTGCCCAATGCATTTGCAATTCCCACATTTTCTTGGTCTTCGACAGTTGGACGATGCCCGTCCTGGGTTCCCTTTTGTCTTCACAACATCAGGATCTTCTACTCCAAATTGTCGACGGAATGAATGTTTCCCTCTGTCTCCATTCCCACCGTTCAAATTCCTCTCATATAACTCCTTCATCCGGCTCGTCATCGGAAGACATACATCCCTAGCCTCTTTGAAACCTTCCGTTGATTGCGAGGCATAGAAACACATTTCGTTGTAGGAAGAACTCAATATCCCATACCGGGTCGTCTATGTTGTAGTGCTATCAATTGAGGGTTGAGGCCATTGCTGGCCATCCTTGCTTGCAGCCCTTGTCCATCTATGCAGCACACAAGTTGGGGGAATTTGCGTGAAATTTTCAGCTTTCATAACACATATCATGTGGCAGCAAGGTAGCCCCAACGACTCAAACTTCATGCAAGAACATCTCATTGCAGCATCCACTGGACTGTGTGTTACTATCCATGATCTGTCCTTCACTTTGTACTTATGAATATAGTAGCATTTCTGACCATCCGGCAAAGGGAACACGTCCTTCACATTCAACTTCCCCTCTTCTAAGATTTCATCACGGAACATTCTAAATATATTTCGGGTGAATAGCTCAGCTCCATGTCTCTCTATATCTCGCAATGGAGTAATCAATACCGGAAAAGTGTTATTTGTTTCAGCATCATCTCCAGCCTCGTTATACCTTATCCTTGCAAGAGCCCGATCATAGTGCCTAACAAATTCATATAGCTTCAATTTGTGTTGGAGGAAGGGATTGAAATAAGCATTCATACACTCCGAGCGTTGAGTGCTCTTCATCCCAGCAAAGAAATGTCCACGCATATATGCCTCAGCCCACATATGACGCTTCTCATATGTCTCCAACACCCAACTGTTGGTTTGAAGTCCAAATTTTTCGACCATTGTCGTCCAGCCATGCTCAAACTTTGTCTCATCCGTTTCTATGTCCATGCACTGCTTGAAAGCATGTGCAAAGCCACTTATGTGAACATTTGAAACAACATTTTTCCCAAGATGCCAATTACATAATCGATGTCTTGCGTCTGGAAATACTCTTCTGATTGCCTCTCGCATCGCCTTATCCCCATCTGTCAGTACGGACACAGGTGCTTTATTGCCTATCGCCTCCATAAATGTTTCCAAAACCCATGTGTATGTCTCAATTGTCTCATTAGCTAGCAAAACACATGCAAATATCGTGGTCCTAAAGTGGCTAGTCACACCAGCCAACATGACAAAAGGTTTCTTGTATGCATTGGTTCTGTAAGTTGAGTCAAATATCAACACATCACCAAACTTTGCGTAGTCGGCCTGCGATTTCGAATCTGCCCAGAACAGATTTTGTAACTTGTTATCGTTACACAAATCATACTTGTAAAAAAAACGTGCATCAACATCAAGTTTTGCACATAGGTAAACCAACGCACCCTGCGCATCACCATCCTCAACTTCTGCTCTACGTTCGGCTTGAATATGGTTGTGCAGATCCATACCTATGAAACCAACATTATCATAAGACCCGGATTGATTTACCATATAGTCCATGATTTGGCTAGTCTTCACACCGACATTGCGCATAGCCATTGCTTGAGCTTTGTCAGCGCTGTTTAAACTGCGATGTGACCTCAGATACATCACATAGTGTTGTTCCGCCAATTCATGGTTGTGGTCTGCGACGAAGTGAGTCACAACATACTTTCCCCCTTCACCAGCATCCGCATCGTACCGTATGCGAAATTGGGCTTTTCAACCTACTCTTGTTAGTGCCTTGGGAGCTCTACTCTTCTCAGCAACACGGTCCAAGTATTTTGGTAATCTCTGACCCTCCCTTGAACACAACCACAGCCTACTAACGACCTTTCTCTCTTTATTTGTGTTAAATCTGGATTTTCGTATACTAAATCCCTTGGCTTTAGCATACGCATTGTAGAAATCTTCTCCATCTTCGACCGAATCAAATTTCTGTTCCAGAATAGCACGTTCAACATCACCAACCATGTCATTGCGATGAGCATCGTCAACCATTTCTTTTTTCACGTCGGCTCCGCCATCTTCACCGTTCATGTTGGTTGCTTCTTCATTGCTTGGACCACCTTCGCAACCATGATCAGGTTCTGCCCGACTTTCATTCATCAAACGAATGTCATCTGCTTCATTTGGAATGTCATAATCATCACCTTCCCTTTTAACTTCCGCTGGGGCCATACTGCACATGACATTACTACAAACAATTACTTGATGACCGAAAATTGTTAACACAAACACAAACACAAACACAAACATGACATTTTCACACGGTTTAGCTGTTTGTGCAAACACAAACACTCGCTTGAGAAAGAGAAAGAGAAAGGTTAGTTGCCAATGGAGGGGTTTCCGTTGGAGCGAAGCGTAGAGCGGTTGAAGTTAGGATGGGGGTTTAGTTGAGGGAAAATAGCTGAAGTGAACGGGCCAGAGAGACAGAGAGGGAGACAGAGAGAGGGAGACAACTCCATACCTCATATCTAGTTCCAGAGAAGGGCTTCACTTCAGCAATGGAACCAACACAGCCTTGTAGTTACGTTGTTGTTGGAAATCCCCCGTTATACTGTTCCCTACAGAGCTTCGTCAATGGAACGAACCCAACAGGGGCTTCTCCCTGTTAATGGAGGAAATCAACAGTTACACTGACTCAACCTTACACAGAGAGGGGAACAGAGAGAGATAGAGACGAAATACAGAGAGTGAGTGGGATGCAATCATGCAAATACAAGCATTAACCGGCTGCCCCGGTTTCAACTTTTTCACGATTAAACAATTCAATGGTCTTGATCAATTATTGTAATCTAACGGCTAACAATTGGGTTGCATATGGTGTGCAACCTTAAAGGGGTTGCACACTTAAGCAGCACCCTAAAAAAAATGCCCAACAAGGAAACAAAAAAAGAAAAAGAAAAAAAACATTGGCTCTGGACCAGCCGAACTTCCCGGCAGACGTTTGGTAGCAACCAATCCACGCATTGCTGTAAGGAAAATAGATGGAGGGAAAATTAATGGAGGGAAAACTAATGGTGAATTTAGAGGGAAATATTCAGAGAAGAAAATAAAGGTCTGTGGTTGGAGTTTGGATGAATAGTATCATCCTCTATATTTACTTTTTAAATATAAAAATTTATTTTCATCCTCTTGCTTGAGAGGATTGGATTGGAGGTGCTCTAATGTGAGCTCTGCTAACTTTTTCTATTTCTTTCATAATAATAATTGATAGGTTATATTTTTTAATTATATTTTATCCAACGTATCATATATGATATTTATTAAAAACATAATAATATCTCATTGTAAAATAAAATAAATAAAAAAATATAACCAATATAGCATTAGGTGCTCTGAAATTGATGACGTGGAAAGTATGGAGAGGTGGGGAGGCATGGAGTGGATGGACAAAAATATCAGCCGGCCCAATTTTGTATTTTATTGATTAAAATAATAATATTTTTTTATTTTTTATTGAATTTGTAAAAATATATTGATAAATGTCCCGTGATAAATAATGTAACAAAAATGCTTGGGACCTCTAATTTAGAGGTACCACTAGTGATGTGGCAGTGGGTCCCCCACTGCCACAGCCAATCATGTGTCTTGATTTTTTTTTTTTTTTTTTTCCCTCTTTTCCATCTCATTAGAGGTGGGTTTAGAGATGCCTTTTTAGAGGTCTCTAGCATTGTTGATAATGTAAAATAACATCCCAAAACTACTCAATAATCACTCCTACAATCACCAGATTTTAATTAAAACTGATAAAATAAAAAACCAAATAAACCAATCCAAAAGAGGCCAAAAAGGGGTTGTAAAATTGTAGGGTGACCAAAACTGAGACGTGGCACTTGGGAAGAGGAGTCACACAAATCCAGCTGACTCTGTTCCAAAGCCAAGCATGCCCACAAACTTATCACTTTAAATTAATTTTGAAGCATTTTTTTGACAATCTGTTAGGCACTATAAATTTAAAAAAATTTGCCATAGAAGTATAAACTTGTACAGAAGAGGTCCAAAAATTAAGGGTATTAAATTAGTAGCCTAAGAAAAGAGATTGAAGATGTGGCACATGCAGCTTCAAGAAGAATGAGAATTCAAGACAGTTACAGATTATGGACAGGTATAGAGAGCCAGTGAATGGACACGTGGCAGTATGGCGTAACCAGTAAAATCATATAAAAGCTAGAAATTCGAAGAAAAAATTACTTTCAACTAAATTCACAATTCATGTGAAATCTAGGAGTAGTGTAACTTATCTAAGAGTAGTCTATCCTAATTTAAGAGTAGTTCATCTGTGATTTAGTTTTTGTATAGAGTTTGGCCTTGTCGATTGTAATCTTATTTGAACTTGTAATTAGATTTCTATAATTAAGTGACAAATTTAAGTGTTATTCAATTGAATTTCAGTCTGTTTGTATTTGTTTCTTCACATCATAGCCTCCTAAGAATTCCTTGAAACTGTCAAGGCATAGAACACCAACCACATTGCTTGATCTATTTTTGTGTTTATGAAAATTAGGTTGTGTTTGGTTATGTGTTCCAAACACATTGTCACCCACTGATTTGAGTGTAGTGTTTGTTTTGAGCTTTTAAATTATAATTTCACACCCACTTTTGAAAACTCCTTTTCAGGCGGAAAAATTTGACTAACCTAGTTATTCTCCCAGATGTCCCCGGACGTCCAGCCGGTTGACTGGTTCGGTTTTTTTTTTTTTTTTTTTTTGGCACCTATTTTATATTGTAAATAAAAAATATTTTCGAAATTCTTTTAATTTTTATATGAGCTTTGAATAGAACTTTAGGTTGTGTGTTTGGTTATGAGTTGTAAGTTTTTGAATCAAATACCTTTTCTAATTTCAAAAACTCAAAACTCCCTCCAAAATTCAAAACCAAACAAATTTTTAACGCTCAAATTATAATTCCAAAACTCACAAATTCAAAATACAACTCTATTTTTAAATCATATTTAAAAAAACTCTACCAAACACTACTTTAATTTTCCCATCAATATTTCCCTATCAATTTCATCCAAACCAGAATTTTGCTAACAGTCTCACAAAAATTGTGTGGCCATTTCGAATCTGTTCTGGCTTCCACACAAAACTGCGTCGTTACATAGATGAACACGCACACATTGAGAGACACACACATACAGAGAGATCGGAGTGGGGACAAATTCACCATTTTGTCAGCTATTTTCTTCCACCTTAAACGAATCTGCATCCATCGCTTTCCTCCTACTTGCAATATTATTAGTTCTTTTTATTTCTTTAATTTTTTTTCAACTGATTTGCATTTGATGGTGATTTATTTATTTATTTATTTATTTGCAACTGTAAGAAAGTTTCCCTTTGTGAGATATATGACAAATAGTGTGTGTTGTGATTAAAGTTTGGAGTTAAACACTAGTCTAGTTTGGTTTGGATTGGAATTATAGACAAACCCAGAATCAAACGATATTGATTAATTTCAATTTTTTAACCCAATCTAAATAAACTCATGTTAGAGCATTTTCAATAGGCTCATTATTTTCACTTTTTTTCTGCTTTAGAGAGTCAAATAGAAAATAAATTATTTTAATAGGTTCCTTACTCAACTCCAGATTAAGGGTCACTGCTGTGTTAAAAGCATAGCAGTAATTATTGTGCCTTAATTTGAGATATATTATGAGCTTATTTTTATGATCCAAACCGTTCATTTTATAAGATTTGTTGAGTACTTCATGCCTACCAAGAATCATATTAATCGGATATCAATAACTATGTGATCGATAATCAAAAAAATAAACAATAAGTTTTTCTTTTGAGAAATGACATAAAAAATATGTCATTCGATCATATAATTATTGATATCCGATTAATATGATTTTTGGTAGGCACGAAATACTCAACAAACTCCACAAAATAACGGTTCGGATCATAAAAATATGTCCATAATACACCTCAAATTGAGACACAACAGTCACTAATATATTTTTGGCACAACAGTGACGCTTAATCCCTCAACTTCCTATTTAAGAGGGTAAACTTTTGGCATCATACATTAAAGGAGCCTTCAATCAGTCCCTATAATTAAAAAATTAAGAAAAATGTTATAGGTCCTAAATTTTTTACTAAATAAATGATCAAATGTCTCACATGGGTATGGCGTCTACAAAATTGCGGACCCCACATCCATGTGAGACATTTGCTCATTTATTTGGTAGAAAATTTAGTATCCCTAGTATTACCCAAAAATTACTCTCTCTCTCTCTCATCTCTCTTTTTCTCAAATGGTGGAGGAAAGAGAATAAAGTTTAGAAAAATATTTTTAATAAAAAATGACAAAGAAAATTATTTTTAAAAAACATATAGAGAAAAAATAAGAAGTATTGTTGTATATAATAGTTTAAAAAGTGGTTCCCTAAAATAGAAAAGATACTTTTGACTAAAATTTGAAAAAAAATTAGGGAGGATTGTTGAAGATGCTCTTAATTTGAGTTGAAATAACAATTTACTAGTATGGACTAGGACACAAGTTTATTTTTTGCAATCCATGTTAGGAAAGTTGCAAGTGTTTGACAATCTTCAATGTATTCAAAGAAAGAAAATTAAGAAATGAGATATTCTGTTTGATTACAAAAATCAACACAGAGATGGAAACAAAAATAAGAACAAACCAGACTCTTATTCTATTACAGAAGCAAAACAGAATCTGTAAAAATAAAATAATGAAAAATAGAAAATCAAACTAAATACTTATAGTATTATCTTCTCAGAAAATTTGATCAAGTCCAGTGTTGAACATTGTGTCCTTAAAACAGATTCATCCTCTCAACGATACTTTCAGATTATGGACGTCTATCTCCCAGAATAAATTGATCAGCGACAACTAGTAGTAACACTACTGACTAATTGCCCAACGAACACACTCTGTATTTATATTCTTTCTCATAGAAAATTTATGTAGCAAAATATAGGAAGTAAAAGCAAAAAAGAAGAACGAAAATTGGATTAAACCAGATGGAGGACTTGTCTATTTATGGGAGACTTGGTGGCTATTCAGGACACAGTTAAGCAGGCATGGAACCTATTCGGTACAGTTTTGAAGAAGTAAAGACTTTTGTTCGGGTTGGATTTGAATAGGTAAAGCACCTGTTCAGGTTGAAGGGAAAGTTGTGTTGGACCAAACTGCCAACGTTTCTAAACGTTGCGGTCATTTCAGAATTTATTTTGAATTTCAAATTCTAAATGGTAAGAATTTAATTTTAGAAAAATAAATAAATTTAAATGTTTTTGACCGAAAAAGATAAACATTGAGCCGACCCTTGAACAAAACTTGGATATCTCTTGCGGCCCTCTCTAACATGCAAACTTAAAGCTTATAAACCCACACCAAGTTTGCCAACAAAGAAACGTGGGACAAATCTTAACTACATCCTTTATAAAAATTTCACTAAAACACTATTTTCATGGAGCTCATTTTGACATTGATTTCTCATTTACCTGATAATGGTTTTGAGCAATCAAATATACAACGTGAATCGTTACGTGGCAAAGAACGCGTTGCCACATGGACCCGCAAACTTTAGCACATGGGTCCCACTTAAAAAATAGACTACAGTTTTAAAAAAATCTGTTTTTTTTCAAACCATTTTTCCAAGCCATTTCTTACAGCAAGATGCCGTAATGTGAAGCACAAGACCAATCTTGCTGTGAAATAGAGTTCTTATCCCTCTCGAAACAGAGCAAGAAAAATGAAGAAGAGAAAATTTCGCATGTGGAATGAAGAAAATTTGTGCAACAAAACTCGTATTCGCCAATGTCATTCAAACCAATTCACATTTAAGTTATTCACCATTTTCACCAAAATTTGACCACAATTTAAAGAATGCCTACCATTGAGAATTTTTTCAACAAATTTCTACTTTCTTCCAAAAAGCACTTCCGCTGTGTTTGGATCTTGAATTTTGTAGGTCCACACATCCAATACTCAAACTCAGAATTCATCATTCCCATTAGCAAGAAGCATCAACTTGGAACACCCCAAAGCATCCAAGGAAAAAGAACCCTCCATGTTATAAAGAAAGAACGAGGTTCAACAAAAGAAACAAAAGTTTTTTTTTTTTTTTTTTTGGGAAAAAAGGTATTTTTCGTTTCAGAACTGCTCATATTTCTGAAAAAAAGAAGTTAAAGTTGAAGAACATTACTCTACAAAACTGAAGATTCTCAGCACATGAAAGAACCAGATATTTCAGCAAGAAAAATAACTTTATAGAGCTAAGATCCACTGAGGAACACTGATGCTACATACAAATAGAGTCACTGTAAAGTACTTCACTTTCGAAGTACAATCAATTGAAGAACTGTAAATGTGGTTTTATTCTGTAACAGCCACGTGGCACATCCTCATTTTTCAGTCTCTATTTCTAAAACTTTTCGGTTACACAAAATTTTGCACGTCCCTAATAATTTCATTCTTTTCTTCTAACCATCTATTGATAATATTCCTATTAGGACGCTGGAGTGTACATGGGGGGGCTGGCGAAGGTGAGGAAGCTGACCTTTCTAGGAATTGCCTCTGCGTTTGGTCAGCAAAGCAAAGCAGGGATTCAGCACACACTTCCAGCGCAGACGAAGGTGGGACAGGCAGGAATTCCAACAGTTTTGAGTACTCCGTAATAAGATGAAGCATATAATCATAAACCCGATCCATGTTTAAGCTTCCCATGTAATCCTGTGATCCTCTTCCTATTTCTGCAGCCTGTTCAGCCAAATTTAGGAAACGTGAATAATAACAATTGACTTGCTCTTCTTGATATTGATAAATGAAATGCAAAACTATCAAGGAAGTTTAGAAGATTGGGCAGCAGTTAGATGACTGAAATGAAAATGGGAACATTCCATTTCCCATTAAAAAATAAGTCTTTCCTTTTATTTCTTTGTTTATTTTTCATAATCAATATGATTTTGTACATGTACTACTACTGATTATTTCAGCAAATATCACCATATCGTAATATACTATCAAGTTGAAATACAAACCCAATCAGGAACAACACCCATCACCTAAACTAATATATCGCACAGTGGAGCAACTACTTAACAACAGGAAGAAAGATGGATAGTGAAGGCAAACATGAGGCATGGTTTGGCATGCATATAAAATCATTCCAGTGAAAGAATTCTTCTTTTTTTTTTAGAAAGTTAGGACTTTCCAGGGACCAATTTGGTTCTCAATAGGTCTCTCTCCCTCGCTTTTTCTGTAACAACTCAGATTTTTAATTATTCTGTAGAATTTATACTAATATTATTTAATCTCAGTTTGAAAAATATATAATTTATTATATATTATTATGTATAATTTTTGTAAAATAATATAATTATTAGAAATTTAAGGGCCAAAATAATAATAATAATAATAATAATAATAATAATAATAATAGGTGTGGTACTAAAATAAATAATTAATTTTCTGTTAGTATACGATAAAATGTAATTTAATTAAAAATTGAATTATTTATATAATTATATTTAAATATTGAATCAAAGGATAATTATCTTAAATATCTATTAAATATAAGAACGAATCTATATAATTATTAATCGAATCTCGATTTGAGCCACATATGCGCCTTACCTTCCTATAAAAGGGAGGCGTGTCACCTAGACGCTGGAGAGGAAGAGAAAAGAAAGAAGAAAGGAAAAGAAAGAAGAAAAGAAAGGAGAGGAAAGGAAGGAAAAAATAGTAGAAGTTGAAAGGGTCTCTGATAGTGAAGAGAAAGATTAAGGTATTAAAGTTAAGGTGAGTTATATTATACCTTAACTCACTAAAATGTATTTTACGTATGTTTTGACTTACCAAAATCTGTTTTATACAAGTTATGTTTTATTAGTATATTAATAAAAGTTATATTTTACAAAGGTTTTAGTTACGTGGATTATTTTTTGAACCCTATTTTCTTAAAAGGAAACCATGGATATGTTTGTTTTACTTTTAAAGAATATTTGGCTATGACCTTATATACAATTATGTTTTGTAAGTACCACCACGAGAGTCTCACGCCTTGGGGGACTTAAATAATCATTGGCCTCTGTTTGACCACCTTGTGGTCCTCTGTTTGTCATGGATCCATAGACCTCTGTTCTGTGCGGACCAAAGTGCTGTGCGGAGCTAAGTGCTACACTGTTGTGGGAACCACCTCTAGAATCCGTACGAGCCATCTCTTGAATCCGTGCCTCTGTTCTGTGCGGACCGAAGTGCTGTGCGGAGCTAAGTGCTACATTATTGTGGGAGCCACCTCTAGAATCCGTACGAGCCACCTCTTGAATCCGTACCTCTGTTCTGATTGTCACTTCTGTGACCTCTGTTCTGTTCTGCTCGATACCGTGGTTATGGTTATTTATTTACATATTTTATGTATTTCAGTTTCTGCTACTTAAATGATTTATGTACCAAACTGAGTTATGTAAATGTTTTGACTACATAACTATCCATGGTTATTTCGTGCCCCTTATACTCTTGGTATAATATTTCTCACTCTGTCATGTGCTTATAGTTGTTTATCAATTTTCAAGAAACAATGTAATTCAGAAATAGTTTTTGAAAAATCTTAGACGCGAGGCTGCGAAATAGACACACACAGCACTTTTATGATATTTTTCTATGTAAATATCGGCCTTTTTGGTCAATACATTTTGTAATAAAAATAGAAGCTCCAATAATTATTTTGGTACCTTTACTTAAATATTACTTCCGCTCGTGTTTATTAATTTGTTTAAGAATTGGCCGGAGGTAACCTCAGTTACTGGCCATCACGATACTTAACCCTTGGGTACGGGGAGCGGGTCGTGACAAATGGTATCAGAGCAATGGTGTATAAAAATAAAATAAAATAAAAAATCATCATTGGAGCATAGGACACGCGCACATTTAAGAAGTAAGATAGCGGATAATTAATACCTAAATAGTATATTTTGTTCGTCGATTTAATTATATTATAATTTTATATGATTATATATATATAATAAAAAAAATTTAGTGTGCCTAATTTGTGAAGGATATTAGATGTAATTTATATTTGTTATATAGTAAAAATAGGACAAGAAAAGAAGGATGTCGGGTTTAATCACCTACCAAAATTATAATATAATTAAATACATATCATTTTCAGTTCAGTATTCAAAAAAAAAATTTATTTCGACTTTTAAAGGTGGGTTCAAATTATAAAAATACTAATTTTGAAACTCTTTTCCATCAATGAAACGTTCATCTCAATTTTTTTTCAACTCTTACATATGATTCTGTCATGATGTTTTCATTTTATTTTGTTTTTATTGTAAACAAAACGAGTGAAAAGTTTTTAAAGTCACCGATTATTTCTCATTTTGGCCCAAAATAGTTTTTGACAACTAGACAGTGAGTTATTTTTGGTAAAGTTTTTTTTGAGGTAGCATTTTCTATCAGATTAATCATCTAATGTAAATTTATCAGAATGCGCAGCGAATAGCTTACATATGACAAATTTCGAGGACGAAATTTTAAAAGAAGAGAAGATTGTAACAAACCAAATTTTTAATTATTCTGTAGAATTTATACTAATATTATTTAATCTCAGTTCGGAAAATATATAATTTATTATATATTATTATGTATAATTTTGGTAAAATAATATAATTATTAGAAATTTAAGGGCCAAAATAATAATAATAATAGGTGTGGTACAAAAATAAATAAATAATTTCTGTTGGTATACGATAAAATGTAATTTAATTAAAAATTAAATTATTTATATAATTATATTAAAATATTGAATCAAAGAATAATTATCTTAAATATCTATTAAAGATAAGAACAAATCTATATAATTATTAATTGAATCTCGATTTGAGTCACGTATGCGCCTTACCTTCCTATAAAAGGGAGGCGTGTCACCTGGACACGCTGGAGAGGAAGAGAAAAGAAAGAAGAAAGGAAAAGAAAGAGAGAAAGAAGGAGAAAGAAAGGAGAGGAAAGGAAGGAAAAAATAGTGAAAGTTAAAAGGATCTCTGATAGTGAAGAGAAAAATTAAGGTATTAAAGTTAAGGTGAGTTATATTATATCTTAACTCACTAAAATGTATTTTACGTATGTTTTAACTTACCAAAATCTATTTTATACAAATTATGTTTTATTAGTATATTAATAAAAGTTATGTTTTATAAAGGTTTCAGTTATGTGGATTATTTTTTGAACCTTATTTTCTTAAAAGGAAATCATGGATATGTTTGTTTTACTTTTAAAGAATATTTGGTTATCACCTTATATACAATTATGTTTTATAAGTACCACCACGAGAGTCTCACGCCTTGGGGAACTTAAATAACCATTGGCCTCTGTTTGGACACCTTGTGGTCCTCTGTTTGTCATGGATCCATAGACCTCTGTTCTGTGCGGAGCTAAGTGCTACACTGTTGTGGGAACCACCTCTAGAATCCGTACGAGTCACCTCTTGAATCCGTACCTCTGTTCTGTGCGGAACTAAGTGCTGTGCGGAGCTAAGTGCTACATTATTGTGGGAGCCACCTCTAGAATCCGTACGAGCCACCTCTTGAATCCGTACCTCTGTTCTGATTGTCACTTCTGTGACCTCTGTTCTGTTCTGCTCGATACCGTGGTTATAGTTATTTATTTACATACTTTATGTATTTCAGTTTCTGCTACTTAAATGATTTATTTACCAAACTGAATTATGTAAATGTTTTAGCTACATAACTATCCATGGTTATTTCGTGTCCCTTATACTCTTGGTATAATATTTCTCACTCTGCCATGTGCTTATAGTTGTTTACCAATTTTCAGGAAACAATGCAATTCAGAAATAGTTTTTGAAAAGTCTTAGACGCGGGGTTGCGGAATAGACACACACAGCACTTTTATGATGTTTTTCTATGTAAATATCGGCCTTTTTAGTCAATACATTTGTAATAAAAATAGAAGCTCCAATGATTATTTTGGTACCCTTACTTAAATATTACTTTCGCTCGCGTTTATTAATTTGTTTAAGAATTGGCCGGAGGGAACCTCAGTTACTAGCCATCACGATCCTTAACCCTTTGGTACGAGGAGCGGGTCGTGACATTTTCTGTGTCCGTTAAAAATTGAACTGGCCTCGTAATAATGTAGTTGAACAAATAATAGTAACTTATGTTCTCACAATTGCTGTGGCAGTCATTAATAGAGTCTCTCTTTATGACACTATTAAAATTTATAGAGATAGATTTAGCAAGCAAACTTAATAGGTTAAAACAATCTATTTTTGGCTTCAGGCCAGCTAAGAAGCCAGCACTGACTGTAACTAAATTGTTAGACCAGTTAGTCTGGACAAATAAAATGAATCAAGTGTGTAAACATGAGGTAAGAAACGGTGAAACCATACCTGATCTAAGTGTGCATTACCCCATTCAACAGCATTTTTTATAGAGGGGCATAAATTAGTAGAAGAGACAGGCCAATAGTTTTTCTTGGGAAAGAGACCACGACTAAAGAAATCTTCGTATTGAGGAGCTATTATTAGGGGAAGACAACCACATGACAGAATATATTTCAAGCTCACGGACCAAGCATAGCCTTCAGCATAGATCTTATACCTGCGTAAACAAAAAACAAACATCCTAATTTTCAAACAAGTGCTGGAAAAAAAAAATAAATAAATAAATAAAGATACTACCATAATAAAAATAAAAACTTTAAGACAAGCACTATCCACTTGGGGAATAATGGGCAATAAATTGCACTGCACCCTACAACCTTTTAATAATCTAACATCAAGCAAAGAGTGCAAAACTTGTTGAGTCCCAGCACGGATACTCTTACATCAAGTCATACCAGTCAATGAACAAATTTCTATTATGGTACAACACTTGATTTTTCGCTGATTCACTCCCCAAGATGAATCATCAGGACCCTCCAATTAGATTGGTTAAGGTCTCAGGTTGCAGGCCTATTTAGCAGCTTAATGCCTAAACAAAATTTAGAAGACGGCAATGATGATACCCTTTTGAAAGTTTAAGATAATGTTCAGAAACCATAAAATCAGCAATCATATCAGAACTCACGCAAGAACATAGTAATAAAAAGAAAGAAACAAAAAACTTCAAAGCAATAAATTTCTTTTCCTTCTTCCTCTTTATTTATTCATGACGAAGAAAAATAGAAAAAAGAAAAAAGAATATATCAAATTTGATAAGTCTCAGTTTATTTTCACTGAAATCATCCAAATATATCCTTGAACCAATTGCAACATAGACAACCCCCAAATCCGTGATGTTACCTTAGTTGTCAGTAACATGAGATCACATTTGGAAAAGAAACTTACCGATAATCACACTGTTTTGATAATTTGGATTTCTCAAACCCTTCTTTAATTTCTGTGAGCCAATCCTGTAATTCATAATTGTAAGGGAAAATCAAATATTTGAATTTTTATGACTTAAATTGGCGTCAAATTCACTTTAATTTTCCAAAAAGGAGTCCAAAATGATGAATAAATTATCAACCTGACGCATAATTTGTGCTCGCCACAACCTAGAGTGATTGCATGTTAGCAACTCTTCACGAAGAGGAGAAGCAACATCTGGATTTCCTTTCCAGTATGCTACTGGCCACTTATTTCGCCAACTCCGAGATCGTGAACCTTGTTTGATGCTATTAAATTCTTCATCCCAAGGTCCTATATTGATCTCTGGCCTGAAGACATCATTTATGTCAATGTTGTTACATGCAAGTAAAAACTCAAATGCAAAGACCAAAAAGTAAAGACATAAACCAAGCATCAGGACCTTATGGTCCTTATAGTGGTGATATTTAAAAAGCGGAGACATAAACAAGGTATCAAAAACTTCAACTGTGTATATGTGCCGCTGACACACCCTTATTTTCTAATTAAGACTCAAATAACTAACCTCATGGTAGAACAATTAATCATAGCCTTTACTATAGGTATATTTACCCTATTCTTGCCATGCTTGGCTCCCATTATATTTCAATCTTTGTGTAGCTTCTCAGGTGTCAGTTTGATGTATGTTAAAAATGTTTGCCAATAGTAAACCTATAAACTTTAGAGCATGCAAATACACAAGTTTCACAGGGAAAAACCTGTACAGCTAGGGTGTAACTTTGAATAATACATCAAAAAACGTGTATGAAGGGGTGCATCAGAGAGTTAGAGAAAACGTGAAAGAAGAAAGGCAACCATGCAAAATTTTTCCACCATCACACTCCAATACGGGAGCTATCATTGTTGCAATTAATGCCATAAATTCTCATCTCAGGAAACAACACAGAAAAGGACAAAGAAACTTATTTGTGGTTTTGTGGCACCAATATCTTTCAATGCATCTATGACACAAGCTACAAGATGTGCAAAACATATGCACAACTTTCAGTTGTTTGCTTCTAAAATTAGCCCTCAAGGAATTGATCTTGAGTCCCATTAGCAAAGCATCATGAGGCATGGCGATTTGAAATACATGATATGTTGTTCCTGGTATGAACCCTCAGACCCCTTTGAAAATAAGTGTGGCTACATATTTGGTCTCCAACTCAGAGAATAGAAGCTTAGATTCACCATCCCAATCTTACACATACTACCCCATCTGGGGATAGAGAAAAAAATTGAAAAAGAGAAATGGTGCTAAATATTCAATTCCATTTTATGATTAGCATTTAGAAATATCTCTTTTGTTCAAACTGGTTTACAGCAATATTGCTGTTTGGTTGTATCATTTTTTTTTTTCTGTTCTTTTTCTTTGTTCTCTTCTCTTTTTGATGCCTATAATTATGACAATATTGAATTTAATGGAGACAAATTTTGAAGCATTCAGATTCTGAATGGAAAAGGTACAAATTGTGCTTATGCCAAAGCTATGAGCATGACAAAATATCAAATGCAGAACCATCAACATTAAAGTTAGTACAACTTCAACTATCCTATACATATAGTCTAGACGTTTAAACAAAAATTAAATGCACTCAAAATAAGGATTTCAAGTTCTTACCAACTCCAGAAAGACCAATCAGGAAATGGGATGTCAAAGTGATTAGGCGTGGTACAATACCGAAACAATGGCAAAGGCCTCGATTGATGCTCCTCCCGATTAAGGCTGGGCTTGTCCATGCAATCAAACATAATATCAACATCCGGGACCCTCCCAGGATACCTCCTAAGGAGCTGCAACAAGCCCCAAACCGTGAACATTGCTCGACTTTGCACACAAGCAAAATAATAATCCACATATAGTTTCCCCCCGACAATCACCACACGAAATGCAGCATATTTCTTGGCTTCCATCACGTGGGTTATTGAAATCCGAGACTGAGCCCACGGCTCAAGGTCCCGGTGTATCCATCTAAATAATTCAGGGCATACCCCAGTTTGACCTCTCAATTGAGTTTGGTTTTGTCTCAGCTCATCATCATCATCATCATTGGTGTTGCCTCTACACGAGAGGTACGAGCATTGTATGATTTGGGAAGCGCGAGAGTATCGGCTCGATTCGTTGAAGTTCTTGGGAGGGAAGGGATGCCATGGCGTGGGTTCTAAGTTGTGGCCTACAATAGTTTTCGTCTGGGACGCAAAGTTGTCCACCTGTTCGATCAAATTCCCCAATCAATTAGAACTCAATGAAATAAAACAAAAGGCAACAGTCACCAATTGTTCGATCAAATACCCCAATCAAATAACTCAATCAAATAGAACAAAAACACTAGTCAGCAAGTGTTCGATTAAATGACACAATGAAACAAAACAATACAAAAACACCTAAAATATACAAATATATATATATATATATATGGAGAGAGAGAGAGACCTCAAAGAGGACGAGGGCGGCGAGGAAGAAGAAAGCGAGGAGAGGGGCGGAGCGAGGGAGGAAGGATTGGGAGCGACGGTAGGCTCTGGAGGAGACACCCATGGATTCACGGCGGCGGCGGTGGCGGTGGCGGTGGCGGTGGCGGTGGTGGAGGAGGAGAAGAGGATGGTGATGGGCAGCATTGTGGGGATTGTGTGGGAGGTTGACGGGGTTTCTATTTGGTTAAATGTGTGCCACCATGGGGCCGATTCCGCCTCCTACTCGATCGAGACGATACTCCAAATTTAGAAGACTCACAATCATCAAGATGTCATCATCATCATCAATTCTTGTTTTTTCTTCTTTTGGAAAATTAAAATGGTTTAGGTGTTGTAGGGACCCGTTTTTGTTTTGTTAATTAATTATCCTCGGACTTTCCCAAAAATGGAAAATATATCTGGGATTGATTATCTCGATATGAATTCAGATAGATAATCTCATCAATAATGTAATAGTATAAGGATGGTGGTATATGTATTAATTAATTTACACACTAGTATATTAATTAGTGCCACCTATTATATAAATTCTAAATCTTTAAAATTTTTAAAATTATATTATATTATCTGTTTGTATACTAATTAATACATTAATTAATATATATAATATCATTCATAATGTAATAGTGATTTCCATTACCACGTATGCAATCATGATGGCAAAATGTAAACAAGTTTTTTTATGTTGGATTTTGTTTAATGTCGGTATTAATATAAAAAGTGTATTGAAAATAATAATAATAAATTATAAAATATTTTAAAATAAATATTCTTTTTATCTCAAAATATTAGTTCCTTATTTCATTTTTGATTATTCCAAAATATTAGTCCATTTTCAAAAATCAATGACTAAAATAATATGAATTTTCTATTTTGTCATTCTTTTAAATTCATTAACAACATAAAAAATAAAATTATGACAATTGATATTCTCCACAAAATTTACTATCAAAAGGTAATTTTAGAAAATCAAATTTGTTTTTAAAAAAAATATAATAATTGTACTACTAAAAAAGTTGAATTTCTCAAAAATGACTATTATTTTAAGGCAGAGGGAGTAAAAAGTTTTACGAAATTAGTAAAAAATGTCTTGCATTATATAATATATATATGTGTACATATATATATTTCTATTGTCTTTCGTTTTTGTATTTTAATAACCTTTGGAACAAGTGGTAGGATTCAATTATGACATGTCATTAAAATTAGAAGTTCAAAAATATGAGAATTTTTTTTTAAGGCCCTTGGTATTAAGATTTTATAGGATAAATGACATGTAATATTTTCATAGTAGTTGAGATCCCTCAACATTTTTTCAGAGAAATTTCAAAACTAGAGAAATTTCGCTGAGTATGTTTATGTGTTTATGTTTGAAATTTCTCTAGACACATCAGAATCGCCTTAAAATTTCTCTGAGTGTAGAATTTCTCTAGACATTTTCATTGAAATTTCTCTACACACATCACAATCTCACAATGTTTGAGAAAATTCACACAATGACCATAGCTAGAGAAAATTCATATAGTGATCACAACTAGAGAAAATTCACAAAATTACAAACAGTAACTACAACCAGAGAAAATTCACACAGTGATCACAGTCAGAGAAAATTCATACAACCAAAAAAAATTCATATAGCCAGAGAGAATTCACACAGTCAAAGAAAATTCACAAAATTACAAACAATTGTCATAACCAGAGAAAATTCACATAGTTCCTACATCTAGAAAAAATTCACACAGTCCAGAGAAAAATTTATTTTTTACATAAAACTAGCAAATTGGTCATCTAAAGCACAACCAATCAAACAAACATTCCTCGAAAACTGAAGCTATACTATAGACATGAAGAGACATGAAAACCATATTGTCCCCAGTACATGTATGACTCAACATTGACAAAATTCTCTATGTGTTTGAAATTTCTTTGATTTTTACTCATAATTTTCTTTGTGTTTTGACCAAATCAGAGAAAATTGTGTTTTGACTCAACTAGAGAAAATTGATTAAAAATCCAACACAAAGCATAGAAAAAGAAATATTGTTAAACTGCATTATCACACCATCCAAGCATGGAAATCAAATCAAAGCTTTGATTGAAGACCAGTTCTTAGTAGCAGGTAAACTGTATAACCTCTGAATACTTGAAGAAGCTCCGAGTCTGTTCCGTCGAGTTTCGCTTTGAGAAGTTGCAGCAGAGACTGACAAAATCGACGAACAAAAGACGACCTCTGTTGAAGGCAAAAATTGAAGAAGAATAAGGATGAGGTCTAAGAGACTAGTCATTGGAGTAGAGAAGTTGAGGCACTGATTGCACAAACATAGTTATTGATCAATGGCACAATCTCGATAGAGAGAAAGAGATGAAGATTGTATATATGTACATAGAGAGAGAGAGAGAGAGAGAGAGAGAGAGAGAGATAAAGTTTTAGAGAGAGAGAGAGAGAGAGAGAGGATATGGCTGAGGGACCTTACACTACAAAAAGAAAAATTGTAAACCTCTCCTATTACTAAAAGTTGGAGAGTGATGTTAGACTGAATTTCTCCAAAAATAAATAGTTTAATATTATTCTCCTTAAACTTAACTAAAATAAAAATAAATTTTATTAGCATGAAAATATAGTAGTTTCTAATAAAAAGTGATAGTAATAAAAAAATGTATAATCTATTTGATAAGTCTTTTACGATCGTTGATGGTGGCTTAAAAATGAGAGAAATAATATGTAATTATAATTTTTAAATAAATAAGTTATTATAATTTTAATGTTTGCTATAAATATGAATTTGATATGATATAGATCACATTTTAAAAAATATAAAAAAATTATTTAAATATTTCAAATTTAAAAAACGGAAATGAGCTGTAGCTCGACACCAAGGACTCGAATTGGCTCGAAAGAGGGAGAGGAGAAAGAGAAGGGAGGGAGAGAAGAGAAGGGAGGGAGGAGATCGTCGCGCAGCACCACCGCCGTCGCCTCGCCGCCGATCGTCGCAGCTTCAGACTGTCGCCTCGCCAATCGTCACACCACCGCCACCGCCTCGCCGATCGTCGCAGTCGCAGTCGCAGCCCCGCCTCTTCCTCCAGCCGATTTTTATGGCCCCCTCCCCTCCCCTCCTTCCTTCTCCTCCTCCTCCTCCTCCTCCTCCTCCTCCCTTCTCTTCTTCTCCCTTCTTCTTCTTCTTCTTCTTCTTCTTCTTCTTCTTCGTTCTGCAACAAAAACACGAAAAAAAAAAAAAAAAAAAAAAATCGACACCAAAACGATGTCGTTTTGGTGTCGAGCCAAACTCGAGCCACGGGTTTTGAGCTAGGTAGCACTACCGTTTAAAAAAAAAAAATTGGATACAAACTTTGAGTATGTAATAATAATGTTGTACGAATAAAAAAAATATTTAACAAATATTATTTACCTTATAAATTTATGGGACCCCCCCCCCCCGCAACGAGAAAAAAAAAGAATCGAACTTATTCCTCTGTGCTTTTTTTTTTTTTTTTTTTTATTATTTGATTTTTTGACTTTTTTATGTGAAAAGTGATGTGACTAAAAATTGATTAAAAGTTAACTTTTAACTTTTTTTTGCATGTTTCCAAATGGCCCCTAAATGTTGGTTTAATTTTTAAGTGTTATTTTAAGTATAGCTTATAAGATAACTTTTTTATTTATTACAAAAAGACGTATAAAAAAGAGTAGAGAGGTGATATGACTCAAATAAATTAATAAGTTAATAAAATAACTTTTTTAGATGTTGCCAAAACAAACCTTGTAAATTTTGAAATTGACAAAGATCAAATTGACTTTAACTTTAGGAGTTGTTTGGGATGTCCTAAATAAGTGTACTTAAAAAGTTGAGGAAAAAAATATGGTTGTTTGGGATAACTTTTTGACTTTTTATGGAAAATTATGTATTAAAAAATTGTATAAATTAGTGTGTAAGGAAAATTAGGATTGAAAGTTATGCAGCCGTACTTTTTGACTTTGGGTGAATAATGATAATTTTTTAACTTTTTGAATAATTTTTTAACCATTTTTCAATTTGCCAAACTTGGCCTTAACTTTAATTCAAATTAATCCAGTTCAAATCCCTATTAACTTCATGGGCATCATATTCTAGGTTTGGATTTGGGTTACCTTATTAATGCCCACCAATCAATCTGCTTAGTTTTAATTTTCAGAATTTATTTTTTAGAAAATTTTACTTTTTTGTTTTCTACATATATTTTTTTCTTTTCATTGATTTTTTTTAATATTTAAGTTTTTCTTTTTAATTTTTAGACACACCTAACATAAATATACTTAAAAATTATAATTTTTGTAAAAAAAATCTTTAAAAAATTCACTAAATTCTAAAAATATAAAAAAAAATGAAAATTTAGTATATTTTTCATATTTTTGTGTATTTATTAATTTTTTAAAATATTTTTCACAAATATTTTATTTTTAGATACATCTAAATAAGGTGCATCTAAAAAAGTAAAAAAAATTACTTTAAATTTTAAAAATATTAACTAAAAATAAAAAACTCAATTTTAAAAAAATTAAATTTAGAAAATTAAAACCAACCACACTGAATAGTATTGGGTTTGGATTACCATATTAAGACCCACCATTAGTTTCATTTGTATAATATAGGGTTTGGGTCACCATAATAAGATCAAACCATTAGTCGTGCATGGTGGGCTTGTTTATGAGGTAGTGAATGGTGGAGGCTATAGTGTGAAGGGTCTGATATGGTAGATTTGTTTGATGGTTTTTGTGGGATAAGTGAGGGTCAATGGAGAGAGATAATTGAGGGTAAATAAGGATTTTGAGATAAATTTGTGGTTTTTGCGGGATAAACGAGGGTACTGGAGAGAGATAATTTACGGTCAATAAGGATTCTAAGAGCATATCCAGCAATATAGCTATTCTTTCTTTTTAGCCATAGAAGCGAGCTTGGAAGGGTAAAAGATTGCTCCAGCAGAGTCGCTCAAGCATCGCTAGAATGGTGGTGAGCTATAGTACCTCGCCAGGATAAGTGAGGTACTGTTCATGGGCCTTTCAATTCTTTATTTGTTTTTGCCTCTTGAATTCTGTTTTTGGCGGTACAATTTTTCCCTCATTTTGGTGCTAAAAGTTCTGTCAGTACCTCCCCAAACAAATCTATAGAGAAGGCATTCCAAAACTCACAAACTCTCTCATCCTCTCTATCTTTTTCTCAACCTTTCTGCCCAAGGGAGGTAAAGTTTTGTCATTTATGTTTGTTTATGCCATGAATAGTGGATAAGAAATTGGAGAATATGAAAGCAAATGTTCAGATTATTACATTATTATTTCATTATTTGTTGATTTTGGCAAAAATATTACACATTGCTTTGTCATTTGTTCAGATTATGTGAATGTATATTTTCTCCTTCGCTTTGTGGCTTCCATGGTTTTTAATCTCATCTCACAAATTGTTGTAGCAAGTTATGGCTCTATGTTCTTAATCAATAGGTCATGATTTTACTACCTGTAAAAGAGAAACTACTATGTATTTATATTGCACACCATATGTTTGTTATAATTTCTGTTAGAATAAAGATTGTAAATTGTACCCAATTATTTCTTATATTAGTTCTTCTATCATATTTGACAAGAATATTCATTAATATCCAATTTTGATTGATTGTTTCATGAAAACAGGGCTTAGGATATTTCAATATAACAACACTCAATACTAATCATGTGCCATATGAAAATTTCAATCTATTTGGTACCATTTCAATTAGAGTTTGGCAGATTGAATAAGATTTTTAAGTAAAGCAATAGACAACTAATAAGGGGATTGGAAGTAAGTTAAATATGTATCAGGGCAAGTCAATGAGCATTTGAATTGGTTTTTATCTTTATCTTTGCTCCAGGACAAACCTCAGATGTTTGAATTAGCTACGTAAAGAAAAATAACCTTAGAAACCAGTCCTTGGTATCTTTTTTTAAGCCCTTGGTAAATCTTCCGTGAGTGCCAAATTCCTATTTTCAATTTGCTTTGTCAATTGAGGTCATGTGCTCAACCTCTGATTGCTGAAGTGTATGCTGACTCCCCCACATCATAAGGTTATGAATACACGATAATCAAAATTGGCCATTAAGTACTACTTGTCTTCAAAAAAATAAAAAATTATAAAAAATATGTCCTAATAAGTTAATCTAAATCACTTATTGGAGAAATGTCTTGTTTGTTTGCAATTGTGTTGTCTCCTATAAGATAGATGGTTAAGATGTTGCAGATCAGTTCTGCTTTTGAAAACTTCTATAGTGGCTCCCTGTACTAACCCCAAAAAATAATGTAATCAATATTTTATGTTACATGATAATTTTTGCACATATTTTGAAACTTCTATGGCTACATATTCATTTGATGTTTCTTCTATTTAGGTTGACAAAATTGATCTTACTGACCTGAAAGTTTATGCAATTGATGTATTTGTTATGCAATTAATTTAGCCTCATAACTCTTACTAAATACCTCTTCATTTTGTATTTGTTTTTTATGTGTTTGAAATTAGATTTTTCTACTGCAATTTTGTTGTACAGTAGCTTGGATATTAAATTTTAATTCTTATATATTATTCAATCATAGGTATGGATTCACAACAAGATGGTTACTTTACCAATCTTTTACAAGAAAGGCCCAACATTAATGAACATTATCTGATGGAATCTCAATATTTGAATCAAAGCACTCAAGTCTTCGCCCAAGAGTCTCAATTTACTGCTGAAATTGAATCTTTGTCGAAGAAACCTCAACGTGGAGGACACTTCACAATTGAAGAAGACAAACTCCTTGTATCGGCTTGGCTTAATATTAGTTTAGATGCGGTACATGGGAATGAGCAAAAACGCTCTACCTATTGGAAAAGAGTGTGGGATTTTTTCCACGAGCACAAGAAATTTGAGTCTAATCGAAATGAGAATTCTCTTATGAATCAATGGTCAACCATTCAACTTGCCATGAATAAGTTTTGTGGGTGCTATGCCCAAATTGAATCATTGCATCAAAGTGGCATAAATAAGGATGACAAGGTATTGAATATTGTACATTTACAATTATTATTATTTGTGAAGTTGCTAAATATTATTTATTTATTTAATTTTCAGATTTGCAAGGCGAAAATTATGTACAAGGAACTCAAGAAATCTACATTCCAATTCGAACACTGTTGGATTATGTTAAGGGATCAACCAAAATGGGTGGTAGAGTCTGAGAAGAAAAAGCAACCAAAAAGACCAAGAACAGGGACAACCTCTTCTCCTTGTACTCTAGATTCGATAAATCTAAGGTAAGACGATGTCTCACCTAAAGCTTTTGTAGACTTGGAGAGACCAACCGGTAGGAAGGCTGAAAAGGAGCGATTGAATAAATGAAAGAACAAAGAAAGCGCACATTTGAGTATTACAAAGACTTTGGAGGACATCAAGAAAGACAAAAAGAAAATGATTGACAAGAAAATTGAAATGATTGACAAAGTATATGTTCAAAAACAAGTGGAACTTCGTATCATGTAAGAAAAGCATGAGGTGGAACTTAAAAAGCATGAAATGGAACTTTTCAAAGAGGACGAAAGAGTTGTTTTGATGGATCTCAGTGGCTTGCCGAAAATCCAACAAGAATTTTATCATGCTCGGTAGATGGAAATCATTAAGAAAAGAAGAATGAATTAGTATTCATTCTCTCTTTACTCCTTATGATATTTTGGCTTTTGTCTAGTAGGCTAGAAACTTGATATATGGTATTTTAGTTCTGCTTTTGTCTAGGATAGATGTTGAACTCAGCAATGTTTTGGTATACAATGTTAGTTGTCTAATCTGATGTTCTTTGTGCTGTGTTGTTCTGCTGCTCTTTGTGCTATGTTGCTGCCATTTTTAGACTGTTTTTTAATCTGTTTTTGCTGCTATTTTGCTGGTGTCTTTGGGCTGTTTTACTGGTGTTTTTGGGTTTTTTTGGGGCAGTTTTTGCTGCAGTTTTGTTGCTATTTTTGGACTATATTTGCTGCTGTTTTTGGACTATTTTTGCTGCTATTTTATTGGTGTCTTTGGGCTGTTTTATTAGTGTTTTTGGGCTATTTTTGTTGCTATTTTTGGACTATATTTGCTTATGTTTTTAGACTATTTTTGCTGCTATTTTTGTGTTGTTTTGCTGTTAGTTTACTGGTGTGTTTGCTGCCATTTTGTGCTGTTTTTGCTACTATTTTACTGGTTGTGTAACCATTTTTCCGCCTTTCTTTAATCTCTTTTGAGGAGTTTGATTGAAGTTCTTCTACCTATTTTTTATCACTTGCCAAGGTTGAAATGAAAAGCATATAATTAAAACTAATAACATACTAACTATTTTTTTTATAAAAGGCATATAATTAAAATGAAAACCATATAATTAAAAGGCATATAGAATTATAAAATTCCATATAAATCAAAAGCATATACCGATTACACTCAAAACTAATAACATACTACATAAAATGAAACTTCAAATTCAAAGCTTTTACGACTCGCTGTGTAATTGCCACAAGTGTTCGACATGGTCCAATTGGAGATGAGAATGTGTTTGCCTGTCTCTAATGTTATGATGACATTGAATGAATTCCATAAGTTTAATAGTTCTCTCCTGTAACACCGTTACATGGGGACTGTCATCGATTTGATCATAATTGAAGTCTTTTACACCATTGTCATCCCGCTCATCCTCAATGATCATATTATGTAGAATTATGCACACCTTCATAATATATTTAAGCATTTTAGTATTCCAAAAACGTGCCGGTCGACGCACAATGGCAAATCGTGCTTGAAGCACTCCAAATGCACGCTTTACGTCCTTTCTTATAGCCTCTTGAGCTGCAGCAAAAAGTTTTTTCTTATTTCCTTGAGGAGAAGGAATTGTTTTCACAAATGTTGACCATTGTGGATATATACCATTGGCGAGATAGTATCCCATTGTATATTCATTACCATTGATGGTGTAATTGACTGCAGGAGCACGCCATTGAGCAAGTTCAGTAAATACAAAAGACCTTTCTAGCACATTGATATCATTATGAGACCTAGGTAATCCAAAAAACGCATGCCAAATCCAAAGATCATATGATGCAACAGTGTCACGACCCAAACTCGCCCTTGTAGGTTTAGCATCGTAACCGGCCAGTAATCCTTAGATTACCAAAGGCCTCTTGACAGATTAGCATATAATAAGGGGCTGCGGAAGCAAATATACGAAATATAAATGGTCCAATGAGTTGTGACGACATACATAGGACAGAATAATTTAAAACTTGTATGAACATAAGAGTGACGACCAAAAGATGCAGTATTTACATATTCCTCACATAAGGGTAATATAGGAAAACCAACCCAACTTAACAAAACAAACAGAGTTTAATATGATCACAAAAATAGCCACAAAACAAGACTTCGTCCAGAACCTCCTCGAGAGGCGCAAAGGTTGGCTGACAAAAACTGAACGAAGACCGTCAACTCTAGCCCTGATCACGTGCCGGCTCACCTACATACATAATATAAACAGTGAGCGGAAGCCTATGAATAATAATGGAGTAAAGAGGTTTTAATGAATGAGTCCATACAGATTTAGAAATCATAATTCGTTTTCATAATAAATTCATATTCATATTCTTGTCCAGATCATATACAGAAGTCATAAGTCTTGCTTAAGCATACGTGGTACATCCATTAGCGTTAACAGAGCAGATACAGAACAGATGCAGACACATGGTGGTTATGAATAACCAGTTCCATAAAGGAACCTCCGGATCCGGATAACAGAGAATAAACATACTGAGCCCATGACGGAGCCTCGGCACGTGACCTACATGACACATAATAGATACACACCTGAAACGTACGTTCGAATTGTACATAACTTATTTCGTTTGCTCTTAGTGCGTTTCTAGCCTTTAATCCTCATCATGGAGTCTTAGACATGGCCTAGGAATGCCTAGGATGGAATAAGGATGCAAAAGTGTATTGGAAAACATTTTTCAAAACTTGTTAAAATTAAGGTCCACGCTCGAGCGTGGCTTTCCTCGCTCGAGCGGACATGCAGACAATGAAGCTCCGCTTGAGCGGACTTCAAACTTTGAAAAAGTACTGGTTGCATGTTTTTCACGCTCGACGGACGCTTGATCCCCGCTCGAGCGTGAGACTCAGACCCTCGCTCGAGCGCGGATTCCCTCGCTCGAGTGGACTGCAAAACACATGAACTTCTGGGTATATGCATTTCACGCTCAAGCGTGACCCTCGACGCTCGAGCGGAAGTACATGTACTCAGAGTGCACGCTCAAGCGTGAAGTTCCCCGCTCGAGCGTGGATCAAATTTTTGAAATTTTCAGATTTGATCACCAAACTCAAAATCAACCTCAAATGCATCAAACTCAATTTCCTAGCCCAAAACCTGAGGAAACACATGAAAACTCATAAAACAACATGTTTAAAGGATCATAACAAGAAATCATGGCCCAAAAGCATGCCAATTGTACAAAAATTCAACTTGAAACTCAAGATTAATTCATGAACATAACATGCGTGCACATCCTAGAACTAAGGCTCTCCGAAACATGATCAAATGCTACTAAATAACATGGAACTCATTGTTTTCCCAAAATTAAAGTGAACTCAACACATTCATGAGGGAATTTTTGCAAATTAATCTTCAAAATGCTATGAAACATGCATGTATGCATGGAATGACTAACAATTGCTTAGTTCTAACCCAATTCTTGCATGAGTTCAACATTTCACTTGAATCTTAGTAGAATCAAGTTCAATTACACAACTAAAGGCTTGATCCCTTACCTAGAGTCCACAATTCCCTTAATTTTAGCTGAATCCAACAATCAACCACCAAATCCTTCCAACTCTTGATCTTTCCTAGCAATTCTTTTCTATCCTCTTAGAATTAAACCCAAGCTTCTCCCTCTCTCTCTCTCTCTCTCTCTCTCTCTCTCTCTCTCTCTCTCTCTCGTTTTGGGCTTAAAGGTGAGGAGAAGTGGAGTGCCAAATAGAATTAGTGGGGTCAGATGGTTTATTTGGTGGTGGTGGACTAAATTGAATCAAATGAGCATTAATTTAATCTAATTTAATCATTCCGAGTTGAATTTTAATTAAACCTACCATAAAATTTTATAAATCTTAATTAACACATAAATCAAGTTAATTTCTGATTCGGACGCCGATAAGGCCTTCAATTCGCAAACCGAAACTAGAACGTGAACAGATCTTCCCACGCCTAACAGATATAAACACAAATAATGCAACACACACACGCAGTTTAATTCAGAATTTCACCTTAATTACTAATTAGGCATAATTAATCATGAATTAACGTTAATCAGAGGTCGGGGTTGTTACAAACAGCTTTCAAAATAATTGTTGGTTCATGAATGTGTCCAGTATACATACCTTTCAACGCAGTCGGACAATTTTTCCATTTCCAATGCATACAATCAATGCTCCCCAGCATCCCAGCAAATCCACGACTTTCACTAACTGCTAGCAGTTTAACGATGTCATTGCTGTTTAGTGACCTCAAATACTCATTAGAAAAAATATCAACAACTGCTTTAACAAAATATTTTAAGCTTTCTATTGCAGTGCTTTCTCTAATTCTCACATATTCGTCCATAAAATCAGCGGCTACTCCATAAGCAAGCATTCTAAGTGCAACAGTTATCTTCTGAAGAAAAGACAAACCAAGCTTTCCAGCACAATTTCTTTTTGGGAGAAAGTATGGATCGTGCGCTTCTACTGCAACTTGAATTCGAAGAAAAAGTGAACGCTTCATCCGAAACCTCCTTCGAAATAGCTCAGGAGGATATACAGGCGATTCAGCAAAATAGTCAAGAAAAAGCCTTTCATGACCTTGAATATGGTCACGATGAATGACTTTACGACCTCGAACAGAACCACGACGTGAGCTTGATCCTATCTCACTATCTAGTAGTTCTTCATCCATAGTAACAGCTTTAAGCATCTCTAAATCATCATCAGATTCAGAGAAGTCAGAGTCATTTACAAGCATATCATAAAAAGAATTGGAAGCCATAAAGAGAGATATGGAAGTTTGAATGAAGTAGAAAATTGAGTTGAGGGTAAGATCAAATGAGAGGGAATGTCTTATTTATAATTGAAAAGTAAAAAAATATGACCGTTGTAAAAATATGACCGTTAGAAAAAGGCCGTTACAAATTTATGGCCGTTGAAAAAATATGACGGTAGAAAAATGTAACTTTCACAAAAATATAATTATATTTAAAAGAATGAAAAAAATAATAATTTGAAAGAAGTTAGTTTTTTTTTTTTTTTTTAGATAGGAAAAAAAGTAGTTAAAGTATAAGAATATTTTAATAGAAGATAGCTAAAGTAGATAGCCTTGTTGGAGTGTATATTCAAAATTTAAAAAATCACTAGTTAAAATAGTAAAGTGAAATTTTGAATTAAAATAGTAAAATGAAATTTTGAATAGTTATTTTGACTATCCTTGCTAGAGATGCTCTAAGATAAATTTACATTGTTGAAAACATTAAATGGTGATTTTATTTACCCAACAAAAATTTAAAATATTAAGTTTTTTCTATTTACACTCATCATAATACTAAACATGCTCGAATGTTTACAAACATTTCAAATAGTATCTTTAGTCTACTCTTAAACTTCATTTTCAATCGCTATTGTCACCTTATCCAACTATCAACCACAATCCCTTTTCTATTGATGACTCCCCTCATCTACTATAACTATGGGGGCATATTTTGTAATGACAGCATGTGGCCAAGGTGACGCCGAAGTGTTAGCCGAGGTGCTACGTGGCTTGGTTCTGACGCTGAGGTAATCTCGGCTAGGTCGAGGTTATCTGCAGAGATATTGGAATCCAAGATAAACGGATAAAGGATAGAAGTCCTAGAATTGAGGAAGACCTCAGTCTGGATAAAAATAAAGCTCTTAGGGAGTTTATCTCTATCTAGTTGAGAGTCCCAGATGAGCATTGAGCCAAAGTCCTATTGAAGCTAGACTTCTATAGGGGTCAGGTTAGTGCTGGCTATAAAAGTAAGGCACCATCGTGGGTCTAAGGTATACTTTTTATGCTTTGTCTAGTGAGTTAAGCACTATTGGCTATCTTTGAGAGATAATTACTGACTTGATCGTTGGAGTGCCCCCGGGTGAACGAACCACCACTGAATTTTTATCTTTCTGTAACAGGTTGTTTGGGCTTAATCTATTCTGGTGGTGCTCTCCTATTGAGTTTCCCTGTTTGGTTGTGTGGTCAAAAATAAACACCCACAATTTGGTGCCGTTTGTGGGAAACGTAAGGAGAATAGATAGCCAACGACGGGCAGAAAGAGAAGATTGGGGATGACATCCCTAGTAGGAGCAGTAAGCACGCCGATCCTAACGTGGAGGAGGAGAATTGTAATGAAGAACCTGGGGATCATAATCCCAGGAAAAAGGACGCCGACCAAAAGGGAAACCCACCAAAGAAAGCAAGCCGAGACGAGTACTATAACAAAAGCGACCTTCAGGTATGGAAAGATAAATGCCTGAGGAGGGACGGCGAGATGAAGGGAATAACAAATAAGTTGGCAGACCTATAATCGGTTGTCAACTTCATGATGCAGAACAATATCATGCAACCATCGTTTCCATTAAAAGACATACCGATTCCAGCGGCCAAGAACGACGCCCAAAAAGGGGAGCAGAAAACAATCCCAGCAGTTGTCACGACACAAACTTGCCCCTGTAGGTTTAGCATTGTAACCGGCCAGTAATCCATAGATTACCAAAGGCCTCTGACTACATTAACAAATAGTAAGGGACTGCGGAAGCAATATATATATATAATAAAAACAGGGTCCAATGAGCTGTGATGACGTACATAGAGCAGAACATTTCAAAACTTATTTATATACATAACATGCCAGTCAAAACATACCAATATCTACAAAGTGTACATCCCAAGATCTGACTTTACAAAACATTTTCAAGACTAGCATGAACACAAAACAGCCATAGAACTTGACTTCAAGCGGAACCTCCTCGGGAGGCGCAAGGGTTGGCTGACAAAAAAAAAACCACGGCATAGGCCGTCAACTCTGGGCCTGGTCACCAGCTTGCCCACCTATATACATAATATAAACAGTGAGCTAAAGCCCAGTGAATGATAACAGAGTAAAGAGGTTTAATGAATGATGTCCATCACAGAGTTAGAAATCAAGTTCATATACTTGTTCATAATCATTCCCATATTCAGGTTTGTAACATAATTATACGTGGTACATCCAATAGCGTTCACAAATCTAATAACCCATAAAGGGAACTGATGACCCATAAAGGGATAGCCTTGCCGGCTTTCTGATGACTCATGTGCACAGAGACATTTCTGATGACCCATAAAGGGACCTAATGACCCATAAAGGGACGCATATCATGTAATACTAAGGATGCCACGGTTAACTTTCAGAATCTTAGACAATCATTCATTCGTTTCCAACATATCATAGCATTTCAAAGAATCAATCATTTTGTATCATAATATTCCGAAAATACATAACATTGAACATAACTTTACAAAGTTACCACTCACAGTTGATCTTGAATCAGACAGACGAAGCAGATAGGTCAAACCGAACGCGGCACGTGACCTACATAGCACATAACGGACACATACTTAAAACACACGTTATAATTATACAAAACTTAAGTCGTTGGTTCTTAGTGTGTTTCTACCCTTTAATCCTCACTATAGAGTCTTAAACATGGCCTAGGAATGCCTAGGATGAAATGAGGATGCACAAATGCCTTAGAAAATATTTTGCAAAACTTGCTGAAAACAGAGGTCCCGCTCGAGCGTGGGTTTCCCCGCTCGAGCGGACATGCAAACAAAAGTCTCCGCTCGAGCGTAAACCTTCCCGCTCGAGCGTTCTGCAAAACGTGACAAAAGTACTGGATGGCTGAAAATCACGCTCGACGGGCGCTCGACCCCCGCTCGAGCATGTGGCTTAGGTCCCCGCTCGAGCGTAAATTACCCCGCTCGAGCGGACTGTAAAACAGTGCAAAGTACTGGATGGTCGAATTCCACGCTCGAGCGCCACTCTCCCCCGCTCGAGCATGAGTCCAAATTCTAGAAATTCCAGATTGAACCTTCAAGCTCAAAACCAAGTTTAAATGTGTCAAATTAGATCATTTTGGGCTAATTTTCTGGAAAACACTTTTAAACTCATAGAATAACATGTTTTGAAGGTCAATTTGAGAAATCAAAGCCCAAAGGTAGTTCAATTAAATACAATTTCAACAATACTTTAAAGAACATGATGTGTGTGAAACATGCAAGCATTTATTTGAAATCCAATGCTCTAAAACATGTTCAAATGCAAGATTAAACTCCAATTCATGATGAACTCATGGACTATAACTTGAATATGGCCTTGCATGCAAAGAATTCTCATGAAAACACTTCCAAATGCTATGTTATGAACATGCATGCATGAATTAAGCTCAAGTGCAACATGTTTAAACTACTCCTTAACTCTAGGCTCAAAATTAACATGGACCATGCAAGACATAACTTCAATTCATAAACCAAAGGTCGAATTTCTTACCTAGGTTCCTCAATGCAAGATATACAAGCTCAATTTGCAAACTATACTTCAATTCTTCAAGTTCTCTAAGCCCATTCACAATGAAATCAAGCTATCTCCTTTCTCCCTCTCTTTAGTCAGCTATGGGTCTCAAAAATGGCTGAGGAAATGTTGTGTAATCAAGTGTAATACAAGCCTCAAGGTGTAATACAAGTGGCCCACTAAATGGCACTAAGGTAAATAAGTCAAACTATGTAATTAATCATTATTTAATCCAATTTAATCATACCAGATTACATTTCAACTAAATTTACCATAAAATCACATAAAATCTGACTAACATAAAACATTAATCGATTTCGGAATCGGGCGCCGATAAGGTTTTCAATTCGCAAATTAAAGTCAAAGACATGAACAAATCATTTTACACCGAACAGATAGAAACGCATAAATAATGCAATACATATGCAAATTAATCCCATATTTCATCTAAATTACTGTTAGGCATAATTAATCATGTTTTAGCATTAATCTGAGGTCGGGGTTATTACAGCAGTCCCTTAGCATAACAAGGTGAAAGAACACTCACATTGGCCTTCACGGGATGCTGGACGAGCAGAGTCGAGAAGATGAGAGTCTTAGAGGACACCTCAGACCAAGGGGACTTATGTCAAAGAACATCGGCATGTTTAGGGAAAGGAACTTTGCTTTGACACGGTGAATGAAGAGAAGTCCAAGAGGAGTCATAACGACGCCAGGAGCAGTGCACAAAAAATGCTGAAATCTGTTGACAGCCGAGCTCCTGGTCGAACTAAGGAGGATTTGAGGGACTACCTTCAAAGGAAGCGGCAGAATGCCGATGTTACATCTCCGGTCAAGCCGTGAACACCATTCTCAATAGAGTTTGATAAGTTTGAAGCCCCAAAAAGGTTCCATATGCCGAGGTTCCACATATATGACGGTAAGTCCAATCTGAACTTTCACATCGGCTCATATTTAAATTCAATGGCACTGTATATCGGTAACAAACCGTTGCTCTGCAAGGTATTCCCCTCATCCTTTGGGGAAATTACATCAGATTGGTTTCACAAGTTGCCAAAAGGAACTGTGAAGAGTTAAGAAGGCTCAGTCGAGATGTTTGTGGTCAGGTTTGTTACAAACAAATTGCATCCGTTGAGGGTAGACTCTTTAATGGCTCTAAAAATTGGCGAGGGTCAAAACCTTAGGGTTTATGCCTAAAGGTATTATGAGGTGTTCAATCGAATACCAGGATGCAACCAGGAGTTAGCGATTGTATCTTTTAAGAATGGCCTGGAGGATGACTGCATGCTTTGAAAGTCACTAGCAAAGACTCTGCCGAAGAGTATGGAGGAGCTCATGGCAAGGATCGAGAAATATGCCAGAGCAGAGGAGGATACACTGGGAGCAAAGGCACTAAAGCAGGAAAAGAGAAACGGCTTGCCGAAGCGAGGCCGAGGTAATACTGGATTAATAGACAAGAAGCAGGACTAAGGGTTGCGCAGGCTGTCACCACTGTGTTTCGGATCCCGGTTTATAAAGTTCTAAAGAGGATCAAGAACCAGCTGTATTATAGAGCACCAGAGAGGATCCTTGGCGAATTTATGGGGAGAAGCCTGGGAAAGCACTGTGCTTACCACAATGATGATGGACACCTGACACAGAGTTGTAGAGCCCTAAAAGCGCATTTGGAAGATCTGGTAAGACAAGGTCACTTAAGGGACCTAGTAGACGAGGCCAGAACGAAGGAAGAACATGCAAGGCTGCCCTAGGCACCGGCAACACCACCTCCACCAGCACCACAACCGCAAGCAGACGGACCTCGAGTGTTCAATGTGATTCACTTAAGGGTCAATGAGAACGAGGTGCGTGGAGAGACTCAGAATGTGAAACACTTACAGCATGTGTATCAGGTCCAGCAAAAGATGCCTAGGACAGACGAGCACCAGGGACCAATGGTATCCTTTACTGAAGTAGACCTAGACATGGTGCAGCATCCACACAACGATGCTCTGCTAGTAACTCTCAAGATTGGAGAATGCTAGGTAAGGCACATTCTAATTGACCAAGGAAGCTCTTGTGACATCATGTATGTCAAACGTTACAAGGAGCTCGGCCTTCACTGAGATGATTTGGAGTAGTCCAACAGTCCAATGGTTGGGTTCAATGGAATGCCGACATGGCCCCTAGGAACAATAAATTTGGAGGTGCAGGCAGGTACCAAGAAGGTAAGCACAGAGTTCATAGTAATTGACACCACCCTCCATTTACAATGTTATCTTGGGAAGGCCATGGTTGCACGCAGTAAGGGTTGTTCCCTCAACACTGCACCAGCTGTTGCGGTTCCCAACAGAGCATGGAATTACGAAGATCAGAGGGGATCAGGTGCAGGCAAAGAATTGCTCCATAGTAGCAATGAAATCTACTTGCAACATGTGAGAAGCAGAAACGGTAAAGATTAAGGACGAGGACATGAAGGTCTTGGATGACGTCGGCAAAGAGTCGGCCGACAAAAGCGAGGAAGCCTTAAAGAAGATCTTGGTCCAACAAGGGGATGAAAAGCGTTTTTTTCTTCTCGGCTCAGGCTTGGCCAAGGAGGAGGAGAAGAAGTTAGAGTCATTCTTGCGAGCAAACATAGAGGTGTTTACCTGGACGCCATACGAGATATCTAGCATTGATCCCGAGGTCACTTGCCATAGACTAAATGTAGACAGGTCGGCTAAACCTGTTATTCAGCGAGCACGGAGGCCGACGTTGGTTCATGTGGAGACAGTAGAGGAGGAAGTTGACAAATTGTTGGAGGCCAGAGCCATTCGGGAGGTAAACTACCCAACTTGGTTGTCAAACACAGTTGTTGTGAAAAAGAAGAATAGGAAGTAGAGGGTTTGCGTGGACTTCACCAGCCTAAATAAGGCTTGTCCCAAAGACAGTTTCCCATTCCTCAAGATCGATCAATTAGTGGATGCCACTTTAGGGCACGGAAGGATGAGCTTCTTGGACACTTACACGGGGTACCATCAGATAGCAATGTACCCTCCTGATAAAGAGAATACTACATTTATCACCCCAAAAGGGTTGTATTGCTACAAAGTGATGCCTTTCGGGTTGAAAAATGTAGGAGCAACATACCAGAGGTTGGTAATCAAGATGTTCAGACATCTGATTAGCAAAACAGTGGAAGTGTACATTGATGACATGGTCGTGAAGACCAAAGAACCTGATCACCTGGGCAACTTAAAAGTAGTTTTTGATATCTTTAAAACATATCATCTCTGACCCAATGCTTCGAAATGCTCATTTGGAGTTGGGTCTAGTAAGTTTCTAGGATACTTGATTACCAGAAGGGGCATTGAGGCAAGCCCAGATCAAATCAAGGCTATCCTGGACTTAAAAAGCCCAACGTCAACAAAACAAGTGCAGATATTAATAGGAAGGGCTGCAGCCCTCAATAGGTTTATAAGCAGAAGCTTAGATAAATGTAAACCATTTTTCAGTTTATTAAAGAAGACCACATATTTTTTGTGGACAGAGGAGTGCGAAGTCGCCTTGGTCGACTTGAAGAAGTACCTAATAACAACTCCAGTTCTGTCAAATCCAGTACTTAGAGAGAAGCTATTCTTATACTTGGCCGTTTCAGAGCATGCAGTGAGTGCAGTCGTAATCAGAGAAAAGAAGAGAGAACAAAGGGCAGTATACTATGTGAGTAAAAACCTAGCAGGCGCAGAGACCAGATATTTGCCCCTAGAGAAATTGACACTAGCCTTAGTGATGGCTTCTAAAAAGTTGAATCATTACTTCCAAGCCGCCAAGATTGTGGTGTTGACTGAGCACCCCTTGAAATCCCTACTGCAATAAAGAGATCTGACAGGCAGGGTAGCCAGATGGGCAGTGGTATTGAGCCAATATGATTTAGAGTTTAGACCCAAGACGGCAATCAAAAGCCAGGTTCTGGCTGACTTTGTGGCTGAGTTCACACCTGGTGCCATCCCACGTCAGACTCCGGTGAACCGTGGCTTAGGGTGTCCAGGGGAATAAGAGGAGACCCAGCTGGGAATGAAAACCCCACAGCAGAGCAGAAGAAATAAGAAAATCCTAAGCCCTGCGATATCTACATCGGCGACTCATTCCCCCTGTTTGTTGATGAGAGTTCAAACCGTCAAGGAGCGGGGGCAGAAGTAGTGCTAGTATCGCCAGATGGGTGGATGTTAGAACAATCAATTTGTTTGGGGTTCAAGGCATCAAACAATGAAGCAGAATATGAGGCACTGATCGTAGGGTTAAAATTAGCAGCAGCAATGGAAGCCGACGAAGTGGTAGTCTTCTATGACTCCCAACTTATTGTGAACCATGCAACAGGTGAGTATGCAGCCTGAGATGAAATAATGATAGCCTATGTCAAAGAAGTTGTTAGACTGCTAGCCTTGTTTCAGGATTGCCGACTACAGCAGGTTAGCAGAGATGACAACAGCTATGCCAATGCCTTGGCTAACCTGGCTAGTGCAATGAAATCAGGGGAAGTAAGGACAATAATGGTCGATTATTTGTCGGGCCCAAGTGTGGAACCACTAATCACAGAGTATGAAATAATGTGTGTGGAGATGGATCCAAGTTGGATGGATGTAATAGTGATGTTTCTTAGAAACGGCAAGCTACTAGTAGGGCTGTGCAGCGAATCCACCGACCCGCGACACCCGACCCGACCCGACCTCTAACGGACGGATGCGTGCCACGTGGCGGGCGGATGCGGGCCTGATTTCTGACTTTTCTCGGGTTCGGGTCGGGTGGCGGATGATCCGCCATTTTAGTCACTAGACCCGACCCTACCACCTTTGCCTATTTTTTTATTTATTTTTGGTTGATTTCCCCCATTTTCCTTTCCTCCTCTTGTCATTTTGCCCTAATTTTCGATAGAGGCAGGCAGACATTCTCATTCTCTTTCTCTCTCTCTCTCTCTACCCTACCCTACCCATCGTCGGACGACACGGCATCGGCGATCATCTACACGGCGTCGGCGATCGATCTACTGAGGTATCTCTCTCTCTCTCTGTCTCTCTCTCTGTTTTCCTCTTCTTCTATTTTCTTCTAATCTGATCATCTACACGGCGTCTAATCTGTTTTTTTTTTGTTCCAGTTCTAAAACGAAATACAGTCTTAGAACTACACTGACTGTATTTCGTTTTTTTTTTTCTGATCGATCTACAGTCTGTCTACTACACTGACTGTAACTGAGGTACCTCTCTCTCTCTCTTTCTCTCTCTCTCTCCCTCTCCTTCCTCTTTCTTCTTCTTCTTCTTCTTCTTCTTCTTCTTCTTTTTCTTAATCTTAACTGGTTTTTTTTTTTTTTTTGGTTCTAGTTCTAAACTTCTTTTTTTTGGTTTTTTTTTGGTTTATTTTTTTGAACAATCTGTTTTGTTACTTGGAATGTTGTTGTTGATGTTTGTGAAATTTGTTTTTCGACAACATATGGGCTATACTAGGATTGATTATTGTGCTATACTAGGATTGATTGTTGTTGATGTTTGTGAAATTTGTTTGGATTAATTGTATTGTTTGATCTTAAACTGTTTAGTGTCACTTGGAACATTGGTGTAATTATGCAATAAAGTATTTCTATCATTTATTTATGTATGATTCACTTAAATGTATAATTTAGATACTTTTTGACATGGCCAAAGAGGCATTTGAATAGTTTTTTCCCTCAGAGTCCAAATTGATACATTGAGTAAAAAATAGTTACTTGTTATTCTTTAACAAAACTCACTAGCATCATTTAGAAAATTACCACTTGCTGCTATGTGTACACAAGTTGAATTTTTGGTGATCAATCCATGTGATTTACTTTGACAGATGAGTTTTTTTAAACATGATATAAATCATGGAGATGAGTTTTTTTTCTAATTGAATTGGATGTCCCATTAGAATTCTAGGAGAAGAAGTGTGGAGCTATAATTTCTCTCAAAAATTTAAAATTTCACCATATACTTAGAAAAATACACAGTTTAAATACAAAAAATGATAAATACAAAAAAAAAGAGCATGGATTTATAATTTTATAATTATAAATGATGAATATAATTTTAAACTAATCTGTCCAGTGAACATAACTTTATAATTTTTTGTGATCAAAATGATGAATATGTCCATTTAACTTTGTCCATTTAACTCTGTCCAGTGAACATGAAACTAATCTCTGTCCATTTAAACTAATCTCTGTCCAAGATGAATACAAAAAAAAGAGCATGGATTTAAACTCTGTCCATTTAACTCTGTCCAGTGAACATTTAATATCCTTCATAGTTTAAACTAATCTCTTAGTTTTTCAAAAAGAGCATGGATTTGAAAAGCATATTTTGAATGATTTTTTATTGGTTATTGGCAGTTTATTTGATAATCTTTTGGCCATGGATCCTCCAAGTGAAGAAACTTTTTTTGTGAGTCCTAATGTTGAGCCCGAATCATCTTCTATTGACCCCTCTACCCAATCTAATGCTCCCCCTCGTAGACCACCCTTGGCCAAAACTAGTAGTAGTGGGAGAACAACATCAAAGGCTTGGGATCATTTTGAAAAGATTAAGGGTATTGATGGGAAAGATAGGGCTATGTGCAAGTATTGTAAGAAAGAATATATGGCAGGCTCTAAGAGTCATGGAACAAGTAATTTGTTAAGTCATTTGAAAAATTGTACAAAGTATCCATATAGGGATACTCATGGGCAACAATCATTGGGATTTAAACCTAGAGAAGTTGGTGGGGAGGATGTTGTTGATGTTGTGACTACATCATTTTCTGTAGAAGTTGCTAGAAGGCATCTTGCGGAGATGATAGTAATAGATGAATTGCCCTTTAGATTTGTGGACGGTGTTGGTTTTAAGAGGTTTTGTAGTGTCATGCAACCCAAGTTCAAGATTCCATCTCGATATACCGTTGCTAGGGACATTCTAGACATATACACCAATGAAAGGGAGAGGTTGAAAAAAATTGTGAAGGGGCGTAGAATTTGTTTTACCACGGACACATGGACTTCCATACAAAATTTGTGTTATATGTGTCTAACTGCACATTTCATTGATGATGATTGGAAGTTACAAAAGAGGATCATAAATTTTTGTCAAGTTAAAGACCACAAAGGAGAAACTCTTGGTAAAAAAATTGAGGCACTTTTAAAGGAGTGGGACATTGATGGCATTTTTACCTTAACTATGGATAATGCGAGTTCCAATAATCTAACCATTAGATTCTTGAAACGAACAACAAATTTGTGGAAAGGAACTATCTTGGGCCATGAATTTTTACACATGCGTTGTTGTGCGCATATTCTAAATCTTATTGTTAGTGATGGATTGAAAGATCTTGAGTCTTGTATAGCGAATGTGAGGCATGCAGTGAGGTATGTGAGGTCTTCTCCAAACCGCCTTGACACTTTTAAAAAGTATGTGGAAAGTTTGAAAATTGAGAGTAAGAGCCTCTTGTGCCTAGATGTGCCAACACGGTGGAATTCAACATATCTTATGTTGGAGGTAGCAGAAAAATTTGAGAGTGCTTTTCAAAGAATGAGTGAGGAGGACTACAATTACAAACACTACTTTTTGGATAATGAAGGGGGTGAGAGGAGAGAGATGCCTATAGCCAAGGATTGGGATAATTGTAGGGTGTTTTTGAAATTTCTTAGAATGTTCTACAATGCCACAAAGAGATTTTCTGGGTCTTTATTTGTTACTTCAAACACATTCTACACTGAAATTTTTGTCATTGAAAATATGATTGGACAACTAATCAAAGACAATGATCCTATTTTGTCTTCAATGGCAAAGAAAATGAAAGAGAAGTTTGACAAGTATTGGGGAAATGGGGATAAAATCAATCTACTTTTGTATGTTGCGGTTGTGCTTGATCCTAGAAGAAAAATGACATACTTGCAATTTTGTTTTTCAACAATTTTTGGTGGAGATATGGTGAAAGTGAAAGAAATGTTAGACAATGTCAAAAATTGTTTGGGCAAATTGTATGATCATTATGCCACACTTGAACCAACAAATGTGCATGCCTCCAATGTAAATGAAAGAGTAGATATGGTGATAGATGAAAATGACCCACACTCTATTGTGAACTCTCAATTTAACTCATTTTTGGAGGGGCAATTTTGTAGTAGTGGGAGTATGTCGGAATTGGACAAGTACTTGGGTGATATTGAGAAAGGTGGGAATAATTCTCAATTTGATATCTTGGAGTGGTGGAAGGTTAATGCAACAAAGTATAGAGTACTATCACTTATAGCACGAGATGTGTTGGCGATGCCTATTTCCACTGTTGCTTTTGAGTCGGCTTTTAGTACAGGAGGTCGTATACTTGATCCATTTCGTAGTTCACTTGCTCCCAAGATGGTGGAGGTTCTTGTTTGTGCACAAAATTGGCTTCGAAGTAACATTCCAATATGCCTTAGACAAGCAATGAATGATATTGAAGAATTTGAACAACAATATGATTCGGGTAATACATTCAATGATTTATTTTGTTTTAAATTTTATTTATTTTGTATTATTTAAAATTCATTATTTTCACTTTACATGTTTTTCTTGTGTTATGTTTCATGTGTAGTTGTTTCAGAATCAAGTTCTTGTTCAAGCCCAAGTCCGGAACCTAATTTTATTGAAGTTTAATATCATGGTAAAATACCCCTTCCTTTTGCTAAATGTTGTTAACATATGTTTATTTGTTTTAAGTTTAAGACTTTTTAGTGTTTTCCTTATTAAATAATTTCATTTTTTTTTTGTTATGCAGGTTTAGATGGTTCATTTCATGGTTTGGCTCAAGGAAATTAACGACTTTTTGCTTCTTTTTGGATGACTGTATTATTGTTTGGATGACTGTATTATTTTTTTTTTTTTTGAAACTTTGGATGATTTTCAACTTCAACTTTGGATGACTGTAATGAATTATGTTTTTGCATCGCCCACTAGAACTTTGGATGACTATAATGAATTATGTCTTATGAGGTTTGTTAAGTTGATGCTTTTGTGGAATTGTTGAAGTTTTCTTTGTGTATGTTTGTGCATGTCATGTCTTATGCTGTTGATGCCCAGGAGACCTATCAAATTTATGTATGTTTGTACAATGTTTTCTAGTCTCACATCACATGTGAAGAAGATGAATGGCAGATTTGCTGCATATTGTTTTTGGCTCAAAGAAAACAGTCCTTTCCTTTGGAAATTGATTTGTGTGTGGATGGCTAAAAGGTTTTGAGGTTATTTGTTTTAAGGAAAATGATGTTCAAATTTAAACCAAATCAATTTGAATAGTGAAAAAGATAACGTGTCACTTTAACATTACAGTCTTATAGGCCAACACAATTCACCTTTTTTTTATGAGAGTTTTAGTAATAGTCTATAAATAATTGATTAAGGCCCATAGAAATTTTGTCAAAAAATAAAATTTTGTTAAACAACACTGCCATTCATTTTAAAATTTTGTTAAAAGAACACTGCCACTCAAAGCACACTGCCACTGCCACTAAACAAAACCATAAAGTAAGTATGGGCAAGCTGCCCTCCCAAATTAGAACACACACCAGAATAATGGTGCTTTCTGGTGCAGTGCAACATCAAATATTGAGGTACAAAGTAGGCTGGAATAGCAGAGTTGTGGAATACAAAGAAATGTTTTATGGGACAGTTTTTACACTTCGAACCCAATTTCTACCAGAAAGAATGACTGGTTACCACTCCACTGAACATGATATTGAATATTCAATATGCACACAAAACAACAAAGTGGGGTGATGTTAATTGAATTTTTTCCTGAGTTTTTTCTTGGCTTTTTTTTTTTTTATTTCAGTGATATTAATTGAATTTTTTCTTGGGTTTTTTTTTTTTTGTATGTTGAAAATTTGTAAAATTTCAAACCACCAAACCGATTCGCATCCATCCGCCAATCCGCCAATCCGCCAAATCCGCATCCGCCGGATTGGCGGACGGATGCGGATTGATTTTTACCAATCCGCCAATTTGGCGGACGGATGGCAGATTGGAGGTTTTGTGGCCGCAACCGATCCGCGCCCACCCCTAGCTACTAGATGATCGCAAAGAGGCGCATAAAACCAGACTGAAGTCGGTAAGGTTTAGCCTAACAGTAGAAGGATATCTCTACAGAAGGTCTTTTACTGGTCTCCTTTTGAGGTGTGAACATTCCTCCCAGGTTGAAGACTTCTTGTATGAAATACATGAAGGGGTATGTGGTAGCCATGCTGGAGGTAGATCACTTGCTCATAGGGCCATTACTCAAGGGTAATGGTGGCCCTACATGCAAAAGGATGTTGAAGCCTACGCTAAAAAGTGTGAGAAGTGTCAAAGGTTTGCACCTTTGATACATCAACCAGCAACAGATTTGAACCCAGTATCCAGTCCTTAGCCATGTGCCCAGTGGGGCATGGATCTTGTTGGACAATTGCCTCAAGCAACTAGGCAAAGGAAGTTTCTACTGGTAGCAACTGATTATTTCACAAAGTGAGTAGAAGCTGAACCCCTTGCGAAGATTCGAGATATTGATGTAAAGAACTTCATATGGAAGAACATCATCATCAGGTTTGGGATCCCAAGAGCAATAATAGCAGATAATGGTACACAGTTTGACAGTAAGCTAATTAAAAGCATCTGTGCAAAGTACAAAATCAAGAACTACTACTCTACTCCAAGTTTCCCTCAGAGTAATGGTCAGGCAGAAGCATCCAATCTTAAATGGGATCAAAAAAAGGCTGGAAACAGCAAAGGGAAAATGGGTGGAGGAGTTGCCCAATGTGCTCTGGGCATATCGGACTATGCTGAGAAGATCAATTGGGAATCTCCGTTTGTCATAGCTTATGGCACTGAAGCGGTTATCCCACTAGAAGTCAGCATTCCAGGGATCAGAACCCAGGGAGTGGAAAATGGTACTAATGAGGCATTTCTAGCTCGAGATCTAGACCTACTAGAGGAAAAAAAAGAGAGAGCAGCAATTCGGCTGGGGGCATACCAGCAACAACTTGCTAGGGCTTACAACAAGAAGATCAACCCAAGAAAGTTCAAAGTGGAGGACCTTGTGGTAAGGAAAGTTGTAACACCCACCTTTTACTTAGCTGTTACTTTTATGATTAAACTGAATTATACATTTATCTGTGCCTTATATGCTTATTTATGTGCATTATGTTTGTTAACAGATATGTTCCTTTATGAAAAGACCTGTCTGAGTCCTTAAATCGTAGAGTTATAAAATTAGTTAATGGACTAAATGAGTAGAATTGATTCACCTTAAATTAAGTTAGGTAATAATGTAACTAATCAATTAAGTAATTTAAATAAAGAGACTCTCATTTAATTAATCCAAGTTAAGTAATTTACATATAGAGATGTACATATATATATATATATAAGCTCAATATAAGGGAGATAGAGATAAAAAAAATAAAAAAAATCTGAGAGAGTCAAGAGTGTTCTAGAGTTTGAGTGAGAGAGCAAGAAGAGAAAGAGAGAAAGGTGAAGGAGAGGCGGAGAATTTGGAGCAACTTCATCAAATCTACTCATTGAGGTAAGAATCCTTTCTAATTTCTTGCATAAAGATGACTTTCTATCTTGAACTCATGGAATTGAGGGAGAGAGTAAGAAGTTGGGTAGTATAAATTATGTTAGAACCCTAATATGAGGGATTCTTCTATATTTTAACTTGAATTACTTGGTTTTGTGTGATTCTAAGCTAGATTTTCATGGTTTTGTTGAAAAAATAGAATTTCCATATGCATAGGTGTTGTTTTCTTTATAACCTTGAAATTGTTTATGAGATTGTAGAACCTGAGTTTGAATTTAAGGTTATATTCTTGAATTGAACATGGAAATTGTTTGTACACCATGTTTGTTAATTTTTGGCCTCTAATTTGATTGACTTTGGGTTTGATTTTGAGGAATTTGGAACCCCAAAAACAGAGCAGAAATTCGGTTCTGGAACACCTAGAACCGCACGTGCAGCTGGAGAGCCCGCACGTGCAGGAAGCACTGGCGCATGAGCGGAAAACAAGGGAAGTGCTCGGGACATTCTGCATAAAAGGCACCTGGTGGCACACGTGCGACGCACGTGCAGAGAAGGTGCCACACATGCGGCCAAGGAGCTCCGCACGTGCGGCTGTTTGGCAGCCTCGGTTTCCCTTTTCTATGTCATTTACTCCACTTCCGGGCCTCTGTTAGTGTGTTTTACACCCGTAATTTATGTCCATTTGCATTGCATGAGCATTTAACAAGAGTAAACGACATTTAAACCCATCAATTCCTAAGTAATGGAACTAATTAGTTAGTTGTATGGCAAATTAAGTATGCTACGTCTGTATCTGTCTATGTAGGTCAAACGCCACATTCCAGTCACCTGCATCACGGAACCAACTGTGAGTAACACTATTGTAAAGATATGTTTAAACTAAAGCACTTATTTCCAGCTTTAAAATTTTGTTTTGTTTTATTATGTTTTCTTACACTTACAAATGATGATTCTACTTCTGTTTACATTGTTTATCGTGGCATCCTTAGCATTTGCACATATAATACAAAGACTTCTGCCAGTTCCAATTCATGGAACTCCTATTTACTATAGTGATGCCCATCATATTTGATCTTCGGTCTCCGTGACCGCCTGTATGTATTGTTTTGGATGTACCACGTATTACATTATGCCTTCTATATGTAATAAGAACCTATTCTGTATATAATGATTTTACATTGTGATCATCATTTGAAACCCCTTTACATAGTTGTTATTCACTGGGCTTTGACTCACGTTTTATATATGTATATAGGTAATCCAGTTCAGGAGGAGACGTAGTGGCGATGATCTCACCTCTATTTTGGTTAAGCTACCTTTTGTGCCTCGCGTTGAGGTTCCCATCTATTGGAGCACTGACTGACCCAGTGGTCACCCCTTTTGGATTTCACTCGCGCGCTAGTCAAATATCATTGGTGTCTTAATTGTTGTTAATGGGAATGACTTGGCTCTTTTGGATATGTTGTATTATAAGAAACTTGCGATACCTTGATGTATATGAGTATATATATAACTATGTCTTTTGTCTCATGTAAGGTTATAGCTCGCTGGGTGTCTTTCTTTCTTATGTATTAGCTTCCGCTAGCCCCTTTCTTTTGATTTGTTTAGTTAGGCCTTTGGTAATCACAAATTACTGGCCGGTTACGATACTAAACCTATAGAAGCGGGTTTAGGTCGTGACAGAGTGGTATCAGAACACGAGTTGTACCGCATGCACGCGTCCAAATGAGCTATTAGATGTCCTAGAAAAGAAATTAAGGCATGTTATCTGCATGTACGAGTGTGTGTGGTTTATCTGATGTGCCTATGTGACAATAATGCACATGTAATCTTTATGTGTCCTAAGTTTATTATCACTCTGTTTATATATAGCCCAATGGAAGAAATAAGACCTGTCGAGACATTTGAGTCTTCTGATGCAAGAATGGACCAGCTAGAGCGAATGGTGGAATTATTAATTGAGGTATTAAGACAATAGCAGAGACAACGGTTTCCACCCCCACCTCCACCACCAATTCTAGTTGAGCTACTTAACAATGGTGACATTATTACCCTGACACAGAAGTTTAATAAGCTGAAACCGCCTACCTTTCCAGGAGGCCTTGAACCGCTGAAAGCTGAAGCCTAGATTTTAGAGATTGAAAAGTTATTCAAAGTATTCCCATGTACCGAAGAGCAGAAGGTTCTGTTAGCAACTTTTACTTTGCAAGAAAAAGCGAGAAAGTGGTGGATGTTTGTCCGAGATCAACAAACCGCCTTGACTTTGGCACAGTTTAAGGAAGCTTTTTATGAAAAATATTTTCTGCAGTGTGTAACAGATTGGAAGGTAACGGAATTTGAGCAATTAAAGTAGGGCACTATGTCAGTAGCGGAGTATGAAGCTAAATTCACAGAGTTCGCGTGCTATGCGCGACATATGGTAGACACCGATTACAAGAAAGCCAGGAAGTTTGAAGGCGGTTTGGATGTTGAGGTTCTTGATCGAGTTAATGTACTCAAATTAGAAAAATATGATAATGTTTTGGATAAATCCATCATAGCTGAGGTGCACGTTGCCGCACTAAGGCAAGCAAAGGCACCGATGATTGAATGGAAGGGTAAAAGGTCAGGATTTAATTTCAAGAAGGGTCGGAACAACTTCAACACTCCATCGAACCAAAGACAGAATGCGGGATCATCTACTAGTTCAAGCCAAGGAAATGATGCACCCATTTGCCCAGAGTGTGGGAAAAGACATAAGGGAATTTGTCGTAGAATTTCGGATGCATGTTTCCGGTGTGAAAAAACAGGCCATATGATCAAGGATTGTCCTTTAGTGTCTCAAAGCACAAGCCAGTCTAGGGCTAACCCGATTGCATCAGTGTCAACACCAAGGGTAAATTCAAAAGCAACTATAGGGAAAGAAACTCTAAAGCAAGGACGGGTTTTTGCATTGGTACCGGGTGATGTGTAGACTACAGAGACGGTTGTGTCAGGTATTCTTCCTATCTGTTCTCAGAATGCACATGTGTTAATTGATTCGGGGTCTACACATTCTTTCGTGTTCTATGCTTTTGCTCCAAAATTACTTAGACCCTTGGAACCAATGAACTATGTATTAGTTGTAACCTTTCCGGTGGGAGGAACTATGATCTATGCATCTATGTATCCTGTATGTGAGATCATTATTGGAGACATGAATTTGTATATGGATTTGTTACCTTTAGACATTGCATATTTTGATGTAATTTTGGGGATGGATTGGTTAGCAAAATATTGTGCTACAATTGATTGCTCAACCAAACAAGTTGTGTTTCGTTTACCTGAAAAGCCTAAATTTATATTTAGCGGGGATAATGTCATATCTCCCCCATATTTGATTTCCTCTATGAAAGAGAATAGATTGATTAATAAGGGTTGTAAGGGATTTTTATGTTCTGTGTTAGTAGTGCCAACTACTGTTAAACCAGATGTAAGTAGTATTCCTGTAGTGAAAGAATTTCCAGATGTGTTTCCAAATGATTTGCCTAGGAATTTGATTTTACCATTGAGATAGTACCAGGCACCCAACCGATTTCTAAGACCCCATACCATATGTCGACGACCGAATTAAAAGAGTTGAAAACTCAGTTACAAGAATTGCTGGCTAAGAAATTTATCAGGCCTAGTACATCTCTGTGGGGTGCTCCGGTGTTATTTGTTAAGAAGAAAGATGGAAGCTTAAGGCTCTATATTAACTATCGAGAGTTGAATAAGGTGACAATCAAGAATAAGTACCCATTGCCACGCATTGATGATTTGTTTGACCAACTACAAGGGGCACAAGCGTTTTCTAAAATTGACTTATGATCCGGATATCATCAGTTAAAAATGAAAGCTGAAAATGTGGAGAAAACTGCTTTTCGAACCAGATACGACCACTATGAGTTTCTTGTTATGCCTTTCAGAGTTACAAATGCACCAGTTGCTTTTATGGATCTAATGAACAGAGTTTTTAAGCCATTCCTTGATGAATTCATTGTGGTCTTTATCGATGACATTCTGATCTATTTTAAGAGCAAGGAGGAACATGAACATCACTTGAGACTTACTCTTCAAACGTTGAGGGAGAAGAAATTGTATGCTAAATTGTCAAAATATGAATTTTGGCTGGATATTGTAACATTTCTGGGACATGTGATAACGAAAGAAGGTATCTCAGTTGATCCACAAAAGATAGAAGCTGTTGTAAATTGGCCAAGGCCAGCGAATGTGACAGAAGTTCGTAGTTTCTTAAGCCTGACTGGATACTATCGCAGATTTGTGAAAGACTTCTCCAAGATTGCCTTGCCACCCACACAATTGACACAAAAGAAAGTATCATACGAATGGATAGAACCACGAGAGACAGCTTTTCAAGAGTTGGAGACAGCTTTTCAAGAGTTGAAGACAAGGCTTGTAACAGCACCAATCCGTACTTTACCTTCTGGGACGGATGGCATTACCATTTATAGTGATGCCTCTCATAAAGGCTTAGGATGCGTGTTGATGCAAAACGAAAGGGTGATTGCCTATGCTTCCCGTCAATTGAGACCACATGAAAAGAGTTACCTGACTCACGATCTGGAACTGGCTGCAGTAATTTTTGCATTGAAAATTTAGCGTCACTACTTGTATGGAGCTGCATGTGAGGTATATACGGATCACAAAAGTTTGAAATATTTCTTTACCTAGAAAGAGTTGAACATAAGGCAGCGTAGATGGCTAGAATTGATTAAGGATTATGACTTGCAAATTATGTATCATCCTGGAAAAGCTAATATAGTGGCCGATGCCCTTATTCGGAAATCCATAGGAAACTTGGCTTGTTTATTCACTAGACAGAAAATAGTGGTGCAAAAGCCGGCAGTAGTCGAAGGGGTCAAGGAAAAACAATCGCAAGATAAGTTCCTCAAGAAAATAGCGGATGAATGAGAATCTAAACCTAGACCGGGATTCAGTTTTGAGAACGTTACACTCAAATTTTAGGGACGGTTATGTGTACTAGATAACAGTGATTTGAAGAGACGGATCCTCCAAGAAGTCTACAGTTCCAAATTCTCTATCCATCCAAGAAACACGAAAATGTACCAAGACTTAAAAAAGAATTTTTGGTGGCCGGAAATGAAAAGGGAAATTGCTGAATTTGTATCCAAGTGCTTACAATGCCAACAAGTTAAGGCGGAACATCAACGACCCGTAGGATTGCTTCAGCCATTACCAATACCGGAGTGGAAGTGGGAACATATTACAATAGATTTCATGGTTGGCTTGCCTCGCTCCAGTAAAGGTATGGATTCTATTTGGGTAATCGTAGATCGATTGACAAAATCTGCTCATTTCCTACCTGTTAAAACGACATATACTGTGGATAAATTGGTTACCCTGTATATGAACGAAATTGTGAAATTGCATGGAGTGCCTGTATCGATTGTGTCTGATAGAGATCCGAAGTTCACTTTGAGATTTTGGCAAAGTTTGTAAAAGGCAATGGGAACGGAACTAAAGTTGAGCAGTGCATACCACCTGCAAACTGACGGCCAATCAGAAAAGACAATCCAGACATTAGAGGATATGCTACGTATGTATATGTTGAATTTTCAGGGAAACTGGGAAACATATTTTCCATTAGTTGAATTTACATACAACAATAGTTATCACTCAAGTCTTGACATGGCACCATATAAGGCTCTTTATGGCAGGAAATATCGGTCGCCAATTTGTTTGTGACAACCCCGACTCATGATTAACGCTAATTCACGATTAAGTATGCTAAGTGAATGATTAGGACAAAATCCTAAATTAATTACATAGCTGTGTTGCTTTAAATGCATTTTTATTTGTTTGATGTAGAAAGATTTGTTCATGTTTTGATTCCAATTTGTGAATTGAAAGCCTTATCGGCAACCGATTTAGAATTGACTTGATTTATATGTTAATTAGGATTTATAAAATTTTATGGTAGGTTTAATTAAAATTCGGTTCGGAATGATTAAATTAGATTAATTTAATACCATTTGATTAACTTTGTTTATCTACCACCTAGTGAGCCATTTTATTAACCCCACTAGTTCAACTCTATACCTCTATTCTCTTTAAAAGATGCTCAAACGTGAGAGAGGGAGAGAGTAGGAAGATTTGGATCCTAGGCTTGAGAATTGAACTCAAACAAGAGGAATTGCTAGGAGAGAAGAAGAAACTTTGGAGATTTGATCATCTAGCTCAAGAATTTAGCACCTAAGGCCCAATTGAACATCTATGGTAAGAAGCCAAGTCTCTATTCTTGAAATTGAGTTGATTCATCTATGAATTCAAGTGAATAGAGCTATGAGATGTAAGAATTAAGCTTAAGAAGTAAGAAGGAAGATTAATCCATGCATGCATGTTCATTTCATTACATTTGGAGCATGTTTGCTAAGAATTCTCTCATGCATGTCCTAGATTGAGCTTAACTGTAGGAAGTTATCATGTTTTCTATCAATTTGCCAAGTTTGATCATGTTTTGAAGTGGTGGAGTTCAAGAGAATTCATGCATGTTATATTCTTGAAACATTCATAAAGTTTAAGTTGAATTTGTGTACAATTGGCATGCTTTTGGGCTTTAATTTTATAAAAGATCTTTAAATCATGATGTGTTGTGAGTTTCCAAGTGTTTTCTAGAATTTTGGCCCAAAGGATGAGTTTTGGAGTATTGAATTCATGTTTTGAACTTTGGGAGCAAATCTGGAAAACCCAGAATTTTGCTTCCACGCTCGAGCGAAAGATTCCACGCTCGAGCGACCACTTTTATTTTCACACTTCCGCTCGAGCGACGAAAGGTTGGCTCGAGCGTAAATTGCATGCTCTCAGAAGTTTACGTGTTTGGAAGCATGCTTGAGCGACAAGACTTGCGCTCGAGCAAGGTCCTGTGTCTCACGCTCGAGCGAGCGTCGAGCGGAAATTGCACGCAACTAGAACTTTGTCACATTTTGCAAACCGCTCGAGCGAGGGAGTGTGCACTCGAGCGACCACTCACATGCGGTATGCCTGCTCGAACAAAGAAAGCTAGCTCGAGCGAGACCCCTGTTTTCAGCAAGTTTTGAAAAATATTTTCAAGTATATTTTTGCATCCTCTTTCCATCCTAGGCATTCTTAGGCAATGATTAAGACATCATGATGAGGATAATGAAGTAAAACCACACCAAAACAAGTAGGGAGGACTAAGTTATCAATTCCGGGTGTGTAATTTGGTATACGTTCATTCTGTAACTGTGTAGGTTACGCACCTTGAGGAAGTTGAATAGCCTACTTACAGCCTTGTTATCTGTGAGTAACAATGTTGTAAAGCTATGTTCAATAACAATTATTTTATGAATGATTAACTGTACTGTTTTCTGAAATGATATTGTTTACTGAATGAATGTTTGTCCTATTTTATGAACTGTACTCGTGGCATCCATAGCAACTGACTGTTACTGCTACTGCTACTATTACTGTTACTGTTACTGTTACTGTTACTGTTACTGTTACTGCTACTGCTACTGCTGCTGTTACAGAGATCTCTATCAGTTCCTATCCTTGGCACTACTGTTACTGTATTGATGGCCATCAACTGACTGTTCGGTATATTAAGACCTATTGTACTATTCTGCTATTGGATGTACTATGTATGACTGTCATGATTTCTAAATGAATGATATGACATGAAATATGTGACATTGATTGAATAACTGATCTACAGATGCAATTGACTATTTTAAATACTAAAAGGACATTCATTCTTAACCCCTTTACACATTCGTTATTCACTGGATTTTAGCTCACAGTTTATTGTATATGTATATAGGTGGCCAGGCACCGGATCAAAGCTAGAGGTGTTGACCCGAGCTCAAGTTTTGCCAAGCTAGCCGTTGTACCTCATAACGAGGTTTTGAACTTGCACGAGTCAAGGCTTTTTGGGTGACTTAAATTCACCATTTTGTCTTTGCTAATGTAAAGAATGTTTAAGACTCTTGTTTATACGGTTTTTGTTGATAGGATTATGTCCCTAACTTGCATAATGACTTACATATGTATTTTTGGTATAAGTGGTTGTGAATATGGCTGTGTGTAAAAAAGTTTATTTCCATTCAGGTCCCCACAGCTTATTGGACATTATCTTATTATTGATTGGCTTCCGCCAGCCCTCTTTTTACTGTATTATTGTCATTACTGTTAAGCAGGCCTTTGGTAATCACGGATTACTAGCCGGTTACGATGCTAAACCCTTAGGGGCGGGTTTGGGTCGTGACATTGTTGGATTGAAGTTAGAGATAGACCATTATTGGGACCTGAACTTGTATAAGAGACTACAGAGAAAGTAAAGTTAATTCAACAGCAATTAAAAACAGCGCAAAATCGACAGAAAAGTTATGCTGACGTGCGTAGACAGGAAAGAGAGTATAAAGTAGGCAACCATGTTTTTATCAAAGTTACGCCGATGAAGGGACACACTCGTTTTGGAGTTAAGGGTAAATTAGCGCCTCGATACATCGGACCATATAAGATTATTGAGAAACTAAATCCAATGGCGTACCGAGTAGCCCTACCTTCGGATATGGAACACATACATAACATTTTCCATATTTCCATGTTAAGAGAATCCCTTTTAGATCCTCAACAAGTTATTGAACCTATCCAAAATACTTGTGAATGATGACTATATATATATAGAATGGCCCATTCGAATTGTTAGCCATCGAATTAAAAAGTTGAGAAATAAAGAAATTTTGTTGGTAAAGGTAGACTGGCAGAACCACAGTGGCTTGTATGTAACATGGGAAAGAGAAGTGGATATACAAAAGAAATACCTTGAACTGTTTCCATTACACCCTGCAGTCTTCACTGAAGAAGGTACTTGAGTTTGGAGGACCAAACGCTCTAAAGGGAAGAGACTGTAACACCCGCCTTTACTTAGCTGTTACTTTTTTTATTAAACTGAATTATTCATTTATCTGTGCCTTATATGCTTATTTATGTACATTATGTTTGTTAACAAATATGTTCCTTTATGAAAAGACCTGGCTAAGTCGTTAAATCGTAGAGTTATAAAATTAGTTAATGGACTAAATGAGTAGAATTGATTCACCTTAAATTAAATTAGGTAATAATGTAACTAATCAATTAAGTAATTTAAATAAAGAGACTCTCATTTAATTAATCCAAGTTAAGTAATTTATATATAGAGATGTACATATATATATAAGCTCAATATAAGGGAGAGAAAGATAAAAAAAAAAAAAAAATCTGAGAGAGTCAAGAGTGTTCTAGAGTTTGAGTGAGAGAGCAAGAAGAGAAAGAGAGAAAAGTGAAGGAGAGGAGGAGAATTTGGAGCAACTTCATCAAATCTACTCATTGAGGTAAGGATCCTTTCTAATTTCTTGCATAAAGATGACTTTCTATCTTGAACTCATGGAATTGAGGGAGAGTAAGAAGTTGGGTAGTATAAATTATGTTAGAACCCTAATATGAGGGATTCTTCTATATTTTAACTTGAATTACTTGGTTTTATGTGATTCTAAGCTAGATTTCCATGGTTTTGTTGAAAAAATAGAATTTTCATATGCATAGGTGTTGTTTTCTTTATAACCTTGAAATTGCTTATGAGATTGTAGAACCTAAGTTTGAATTTAAGGTTATATTCTTGAATTGAACATGGAAATTGTTTGTACACCATGTTTGTTAATTTTTGGCCTCTAATTTGATTGACTTTGGGTTTGATTTTGAGGAATTTGGAACCCCAAAAACAGAGTAGAAATTCGGTTCTGGAACACCCAGAACCGCACGTGCGGCTAGGGAGCCCGCACGTGCGAGAAGCACTGGTGCACGTGCGGCGGGTAGGCCTACACGTGCGGAAAATAGAGGAAGTGCTCGGGACATTCTACATAAAAGGCACCTGGTGGCACACGTGCGGAGAAGGTCCCGTACGTGCAGCCAAAGAGCTCCGCACGTGCGGCTGTTTGGCAGCCTCAATTTCACTTTTCTTTGTCATTTACTCCACTTCCGGGCCTCCGTTAGCGTGTTTTACACCTGCAATTGATGTCCATTTGCATTGCATGAGCATTTAACAAGAGTAAACGACATTTAGTCTCATCAATTCCTATGTAATTGAACTAATTAGCTGGTTGTATGGCGAATTAAGTATGCTACGTCTGTATCTGTCTGTGTAAGTCAAACGCCACATTCCAGTCACCTGTATCACGGAACCAACTGTGAGTAACACTATTGTAAAGATATGTTTAAACTAAAGCACTTATTTCCAGTTTTAAAATTTTGTTTTGTTTTATTATGTTTTCTTACACTTACAAATGATGATTCTACTTCTGCTTACATTGTTTATCGTGGCATTCTTAGCATCTGCGCACATGATACAAAGACTTCTGCCAGTTCCAATTCATGGAACTTCTGTTTACTATAGTAATGTCCATCACATCTGATCTTCAGTCTCCGTGACCGCCTGTTCGGTCTTTTAGACCGCCTGTATGTATTGCTTTGGATGTACCACATATTACATTATGCTTTCTATATGTAATAAGAACCTGTTTTGTATATAATTGGTTCTACATTGTGATCATCATTCGAAACCCCTTTACGCAGTTGTTATTTACTGGGTTTTAGCTCACGTTTTATATATGTATGTAGGTAATCCAGTTTAGGAGGGGACGTAGTTGCGACGATCTCACCTCCGTTTTGGTCAAGCTACCTTTTATGCCTCGCATTGAGGTTCCCATCTGTTGGAGCACTGACTGACCCAGTGGTCACCCCTTTTGGATTTCACTCGCGCGCTAGTCAGATGTCATTGGTGTCTTAATTATTGTTAATAGGAATGACTTGGCTCTTTTAGTTATGTTGTATTATAAGAAACTTGCGATACCTTGATGTATATGTGTATATATATATAGCTATGTCTTTTGTCTCATGTAAGGTCACAGCTCGTTGGACGTCTTTCTTTCTTATGTATTAGCTTCCGCTAGCCCTTTTTTTTGATTTGTTCAGTTAGGCCTTTGGTAATCGTAGATTATTGGCCGGTTATGATACTAAACCTATAGGGGCGGGTTTAGGTCATGACAAAAGTGGTCGGCAACAAGAAGGATCCTAGGGAGGGCAAGCTAGGCCCAAATTGAGAGGGGCCTTATAGAATCATCTTGGTCGTCGACAATGGGGCATATCGGCTTGAAGACAGTGATAGCAAAGAGTTGCCAAGACCCTGGAACACTTGCAACTTGAAGTTTTTCTATCATTAGATTTTTGTTTTTTCGAAGTTTATGTCATAATTTTATTAGCCGAGGTAGTAATAAAATTTTAGTTTGATAAATTTGAAATTTGTGTAAAAGGATTGATTAGTCCCATGGCGATGTTTCTGAGTGAAACATGACGAATAACTTAGACTTAATATATGACAGAGTTGAATTATACTTGCATATAATAGAGTTGAACTAAGTTGGTGATATTTCTGAGTGAAACATGACAAATAACTTAGACTTATTATATGGCAGAGTTGAATTATAGTTGCATATAATAGAGTTGAACTAAGTTAGCGATGTTTCTAAGTAAAACATGTCGAATAACTTAGACTCATTATATGGCAGAGTTGAATTATACTTGCATGTAATGGAGTTGAACTAAGTTGAATTAACTTGGACTTGCCATGTCGGTAGAATTAAAACTCCGAATGGAACTAAGTGTGCTTTAATCGGATTAACAGAGAAATCCAGGTTGAACACCTCGGCTAAAGGCTATAAGTGCTTAATGTGAACTTAAGTGAAACTTAGGTTTACATTAGGGGGTAGAGAGCTGGAAAATGATGAATAAAACTTAAAAGTTAAAAGTTTAAGAGCTTGGGAAGACTTGTTGAAATTGTTTAAAAGCTACAATTGGCTTAAACACTTGTTGAAATTTCAGGAAAATTTACAAGTTGAAGTTAGTCGAGGTCATATTG